>VXBJ01001371.1:261416-313076 GCA_013400055.1 Nycticryphes semicollaris | reverse complement strand
TGGTTCTATGAGTCATCCTCTGGAGTCATGAGCTAAAATGAGGCAAAGGCCTCTGGCTACTCTTCAGTTATAGTCCTGATGCTTCAGCAAAAGCCAGCTATTAAGTGTATAGTGATGTCTGATGCAGTGGTCATGTTCTTGCAATATCAGAATTAGCACCAGGCTACTGGGACTGTTGATTTTTCTTTTTTATTTTTTTTTTTGACAAAGTGATTTTAGTACTAACTGTGAAGCTGTGCTCATCTCTGGTGAGAATGCCATTCTCAAGGGAAGAATGTTTGGTGTTTCAGTACGTTTTCAGAGCTTTGTCAGAAGATGCTTGCCATATTCGTGTGTGTATGTATCTGTGTCTCTATATAAAGTCACATTCAAAGGGTGCTTTTGTGAATGTCAAATGTCTCGGAGTACTTACCCATAGCTCAGAATTACTCTGGAGCTGCCATGCTCTCACTTCCATGTCGGTGAGAGCTTCTCTGCCACAGAATGCATTAGTGGTTACAACAGATCTTATTATCTGCAGGTGTCTGTAATAGAATTACTCAAAGAGAAGCCAAGTGATTTATGTGTTTGTCATTTAGAAGACCAGAATTGCTTTTTCTCTCCTATCGAGGTGGCTGAAAAACTGTGTGACAACTCAACAGCCATTGAATTGTAGGCTCCCAGGAAAGTTGTCCTACTGTATAATTAGTGGGTGGACCTCTTTGGAGAACACAAGTAGTATGGTAGTTCTCTATCTGACAAGGGATGCCTGCATTCTTGTGTTGGAGAGCTAATTTAAACCACCTCAGACCCTTTTTGTTTCAGAGAGGATTCACATTCTCCATTCAAACTGTTCTGTTTGCTGTTGTTGACAATAGCTGTCATCAGCTATTTTCTGCTGTGTGCATCATTTCTTCCATGAGGACAGTTGCCTGCCTGCAAAAAAAAAAGTTCTTTTATTCGTAGTAACAAATAAAATTTCTTTTACTTGTAGTGTTTTGTAGCTGCCTTCCTTCTCTGCTTTACTTAGTCATATGCCATCTTGAGTCTGGCTTAGCAGAGGAGCTAAAGACAGATGAGCCTATCCTGAGATATCCAGAACGGCCTTAAAACAGAGAGATTTATTATGTATTTTAGAGAGGAAGCTTAAATAAAATAGACTCAGTCCTGTTTGCAACTTCCACTGATGCCCACAAAATTGACAGCATGATTCAGATGCTGGGATGAAAAAATAATTCTCACTTAAATGCAGCAGAAGTTTCTCAACATTTATGTTGCTGTCCTGAGGGACCTTATTCAGTTTGAGAAATGCTATTGTCTGAAGAAAGATTTCGCTATCTTTGCGTAGCAGCTTCTCTTCTGTATTGCAAATGCCATCATAAATAAAATTTATGGTTTCCCTTTCAGAAAGGACAAGGAGCTCCAGGGCGTGAACCTCTGATTAGTCATGAAGAGCAAAAACAGATGATGCTGTATTACTACAGAAAGCAGGAGGAACTTAAGGTAACAGTGTCTTTTTAGCATATGTGAGTTGTGCTGTTGTGGACACTAATTACAGGTGACACTCGTTATTGCCTCCTTAACCTGTTGGTTCTGTTTACAGAAGCTAGAAGAGGATGATGATGACTCATTTCTAAATGCTGAGTGGGCAGACAACCATGCTTTGAAAAGGCAATTTCATGGGGTAAAAGACATCAAATGGGGTCCAAGATGAAGCTTGGCAAACACCATTTTGCCTCTTTAAGTTGTCTGGTTGATACACTTGTTTGCAACGAGGAGCTGTGTGGTTTGCAGTAGATTCTTCTGACGAGCTGGAATTGTCCCTTCTGTAGCAAGTGCCTGTTTCCACCTTAGGTTTTCGATAAAAGTTTACATTTCAGTGTAACTGTGGCAGCACTTGTCTCGGCAAAGAATATAATCAATCCTGTTGAAGTTTGTTATTTTATTAGAAACTTGTAATTTGATATTGACATATTAAACTATTTCATAGATAATATATCTAGTAATTACGGACTAGAATGCTTGGTATTGTTTTGAGTGGTCTTCATACTCCCTTCCTGATTCTTGCATTTCTTTTAGATGGTACAGGGCATAGAAGATAATTTATTTTATAAGGAATCAATTTTTCCCAGGCTAATCCAGTGAGCTACTGATTTTTATGTTTGTGTTTCCACTATATGCTTGACATCTAGGATCCTGTCACTGTTTCTAAAGTGTATCATCAATCAGTTCTGGGTTCAAGACTAACAAAGGAAACACAAGTAGACAGGAAGCAATTTTGTTGGTTGTTGAAGAGAGGATTCTGATTTGGCACCCTATATGACTAACTGATAATTAAATCTCTAGAATTATCTAGGTAGATACCGATGTTTAGAAAGAAGTTGCTCAAGTTTTACATGTTTAGACTCATGTCTGCTTAAAAGGAGAAGATGCTTTTCTATGGAGGCAGATGTGCATCCTCACTGGCTTGCTGAGGAGGGGAAAGTCAGGGTGCCCTGAAAATTCTGTGTGAGGATCAATGAGTGTTTAAAAAAAAATGAACCAATGTGGTTACTTACAGCCAACAGTTAAAATAATGTCTTGATTCACACCCCAAAGCAGTTGTCCTTAAGGCATCAGGAAGCTGAGAACACCCACCTCTTCAGTTCTGCAATGCAGGAAGGCAAGGCAGCTAAAGACCTTGGGTTTGCTGTTTGCAATATACCTCAGGGTACCAAGTTGCCCTGGCACATCTGCCTCCTTCCCACCTGAGCCAAACCAGATCATGTTCACAAACTCCATCAGTCCTGAGAACAGGCAATTGCTCATCAGCATGTAGTATATGTCAAATTTTAATGTGAAATATTTGTTGTAGGTGCCACATTATGGCACTGTGGTGCTAGGGATGCTCAGCAACTCTGGAAGTCAGATGGATTATGTTTGCTGTCTGAATTTACACCCACATGTGACATTTGTCATTGATAGTTTTTTTGTCTTATTCATGCCCTAATCCTCATGTCAGGAGAGCTTAGAGGCAGAGACATTTGAAAACACAAGCGTCTGAGTTACTATCAGCCAGAAGTCTCCTGCCTTGCCAGACCTACCAGCACGACAAGATGGAAGTGAATTCCATGGTCCTTGACTGTCGGCAGAAAATACCTGGCTGTGGCTCTCCAGATTCACAAATCTCAATACTGCTGACTAAAATCTCTCTGCTTGTTTGAGTCATTGTGAAATAATGAAAAGAAAGTGTTTTGCTAGTTGTTTTCTTCCATTGCAATGAAAAAATCATGAAGCGTTAGCGTGGTTGACAACACATGGATCGAGTTAAACTGAAGTGTTTGTTGAACTCGCAGCTGCAAGATTGAATAACCAAAAGAGAATTAATGCCTGTAACTATTAATGGTGTTTTAACCCCAATCACTGATTCTTTTACCTTTAGGGAAGCTTTGTGTCTTCGTATGTACCCCTATGAAAACCATTAAGGAGAGCATCACAAGAGAGGGGGGGAAGGAAGGGAGAGGTTTTCTATCTGTGTAAGTCTCCTTAAAGGCCACAGCAGCATCTCTGGCAACTTGGGCCATATTTTTTGGAATATCAACTTTACAGTAACATGTTTATTAAAAGAAAAAAAAAATCAGTGTATGGGATTTGTCTGAGTTGCAAAAGTTCAAATATTTTATATTTTAAAACTACTTGGAATTATTTCAATGTATCAAGAAAATAGAGCAAGCTTTAAAAGAATACCTTGTGCTAGCACTGTCGAATGAAAATCAGCCTCCTGTACAATTCTTTGGAGGTTTTTAACCATTTCTATAGCTGATGGCTTTTTTTTCTTAATGCACTCCTTTGCCATCATCACAGGGTGGAGTAAAGAAAATCTGGAAATACTTTATTTCTTAATATTGCCAGCATTCTTGCCACCCACAGAGATATGATGAATCTTCTCAATATGTTACTGGGATTGGTAGCTCTCAGCAAAATCATTACAATAACATAACAAAGTTCATTTATTTATAATAAAAGCTGTTAGTCACCTAGCTGCAGCTCCTGATCAGTCATACCGGTTGCAAGAGGTCCAGGTTGCCAGAGATGCTGCTGTGGCTTTTAGGGCGACTTGAGATAGAAAACCTCTCCCTTTCTTCCCCTCTCTCATGATGCTCTCCTTAATGGGTTTCACAGAGGCTACATACGAATACTGTCTAAGGACCCAAATTTCAACACCAGTTCAGAAAAGTAATTGGGCAATTTTATATATATATATCCTTCCAAAAAAATTATTATTTATGGATTAATGACTTAGCACATTTGT
Source organism: Nycticryphes semicollaris (assembly GCA_013400055.1). NCBI lineage: Eukaryota > Metazoa > Chordata > Aves > Charadriiformes > Rostratulidae > Nycticryphes > Nycticryphes semicollaris. Next base: position 308,806 of record VXBJ01001371.1, on the reverse strand, counting down.
TTCCCTCTTTTCCAGCAACGTTCTAAAATATTTATGTCCTTTTGGCAGCCAGGAAAAAAAAGAAATCGCCCCATTTATGAGTTTCTGAAGTCAGTTGAGTGGCAGCCTGGCACATGTTGTATTCAGGGTGAGGTTAGAACCTGGCACTTCCCAAATTAAATCCATCTAGGGATCGCTTTGTTTCCTCTGCTGCTTGTGACAACATTTCCCTCCCCTCCCCCCGGCTAATCTCACCTTTTCTGTTTAAGAAGCCAGCTGAGGAAGACAACTGCCCAGAAGCTCCGGGAGGTGGAGATCTGCTGCAGGAGCAGGGGTTTCAACGTAACCTTACTTGTAGTGGTGCTTATTTTTGTCACTTACTTGCCTGCTCCTTGTCATTTGAAAGTAGCTCTTTTTTTAGTTACTTTAGTTTAGTCATAACTCCTTTGAGATTAGTGGCCTTGGCAGGAAGCTTCCCAGGTGTTTTGGATCAGTTAGAATGAATGCTTGAAAATATCCAACTGAATCCCTCTTACAAATAGAGCTTTCATCTTAGATTAGTATTATTTCAAGGAGTTTGTTCTCTGAGCTCCCCGTCCTGTAAATAACTGAAGTCAGCATTGGCTTTTGGCCATTTGATTTAATGTCCTTGGTACTAGGAAAGTATTCTATAGCAGAGGAGACAAAATGAGAATAGCATAGTCCCTATAAGTATCTATACACTCCGGGTATCACTTGTTAAACCCCACTGCACATCTACGACTGCAAGTAACTGGTTTTCCATGACAAAACCCTGATGTGTTGCTAGCGCCTTCCTCCCACCAGAGCAGTCTCTGCAGCTGGCATATGTGTCAAAGGAGCCCAAGAAGCTTTATTGTATTTCCAAGACTTGTTGAGAGTTAGTGTTTCAGTGAAAAACAGACATTTAAATTACCACTGTGAGGAGGACTCCGAGGGAGGCATCTGAATGGTACCTTTGGTTATGAGGCTTACAATATTGTCATTTCCTCTCTAAAAGTGAGGGGAAACCAGGCATTGGAAGTAACTAATACAGAAGAAACTCCATTTTATTCCACATACCTTTGACTGCCGTTCTCTGCTGTGATTGGCCGTTTTCTTCTTTGGCTGAAAGAACGAGTGCATAGGATCAATGCTCTCCTGAGTTCTCACAGCAGCTTCTGTGGGTCTGCTGGCTTCATTTGTTGTGGCTGAAATTGAATGAACTTATTGGAGAAAGATGAAAGAGCACGGGAACAAAGCAAAACGTATAAATACTTAAATATCTAAGGAATTTGAGAATTAAGAAAACCACACGTAGGTTTGCGAATTTGCAAAAGGGTTTTATCTTTCTTCTAAACTGTTTATTTCTGGAAGTTTGATAGCAGGCCTGCCTTTCTAGAGGGAAAAATCCACTCGCTATCAAAGGACACGCACAGCGGCACATTGCTAAAATGTTTACTTTGTGCCCGTATCACCATCCTGATTAACGGACATTTATGTTATTGTGAGAATTGCTAATGCAATTACGGTCCTTAATGTGCCATTGAGGTTTCCTTCAACAGGAGTGTGAGAGGAAGCAAGGCACAGGTGCTGCGTGGATGTGGCTCCTGCGTCGCTTTCCCCCCATCAAGCGCTTGGCTCTGCACTCTGGGGTGCAGAACGGATCCTGCTCCACAGACGCTGCCCCAGGGCTTTGCCTGCCCCAGGGCTTTGCCTGCCCTACGCCTGCTGGTGGGTTCTCCTGACTCCACAAATGTATTTTTCTGTCTTGTTTCCTTATGCGAGGGTCACGGGTAAAAGCCACCAGGGACCTGGAATGTGGCTGTTGTACTGGAAGGTCTTAGAGCAGCATGAGCCTAATAGGCACAGTGTGTTAAAATATTCCAGTGACATTTCCTGATTGTTTTCCCTCTCTGTTGCCCTCTCCTCCTTCACCCCACAAATCCTTGTGTTCAGTTACAGGCTTTGTATATGTCAGGGGATGACCACTGTCCGTGTGGCAGAGGGATGGGAGAAGCCCCGACAGTGTTAAAGGCTTGGGGAAGAGTGGCTGGAGAGCTGCCTGAAAGAAAAGGACCTGAGGATATTGGTCAACTACTGGTTGAATATGAACCAGGAGTGTGCCCAGGTGGCCAAAAAGGCCAGTAGCATTCTGGTTTGTATCAGAAATGGTGTGGCCAGCAAGACTATGGAAGTGATCATGCCCCTGTACTTAGCACTGGTGAGGCCTTGAGTACTGTATCCAGTTTTGGGCCTCTCACACGAGAAGGACATTGAGATTCTGGAGTGAATCCAGAGAAGAGCAGCAAAGCTGGTGAGGGGTCTAGAGCACAAGTCTTATGAGGAGGAGCTGAGGTTGTTTTGCCTGGAGAAAAGGAGGCTGAGGGGAGACCTTATCACTCTACAACTACTGTAGTAAGGTGGTGTTCGGTCTCTTCTCCCACGTCACAGGCGATAGGACAAGAGGAAATGGCCTCAAGTTGCACCAGGGCAGGTTCAGATTGGATATTAGGATAAATTTCTTCACTGCAAGAGTTATCAAGCATTGGAACAAGCTGCCCAGGGAAACGGTTGAGTTGCCATCCCTGGAGGTATTTAAAAGATGTAGATGTAGTGCTGAGGGACATGGGTCAGTGGTCATCTCGGCAGTGTTAGTTTACTGGTTGGACTTGATGCTCCTAAAGGTCTCTTCCAACCTAGATGATTCTGTGATTTCACAGGGTGTGTATGGTAGACTCTCCTTGCTGCAGAAGTGACCCCAGGCCAGGGGTAAGCACCCTGTCCCCAAGTCCGTGCCAGAGTTGGGGGCCCAGTGAACACAGGGAGCTGGAGCTTTTGGTAACCCTGATGTCCCACTGGGCTGCAGCTCTTGTTCCTGTTCAGCACCAACAATCGTGGGAGCTGGAAGCCTGCAAAGACCTGACCTGATGGGCCCAGAAAGCAGAAGACCTCCATAACTGCAGGCAGCAAGGTGTCCCTGCCAGTAGATGGGAGGATTTCCTGGCTGTCAGTGACCTCCTGAGCCTGTGTGCCCTGGCATGCTGGTCTTGGAGGAAGATGCACCAATTTGCATCCTCATGTTTAGCTGTTGTTAGTGTGTAAGTTGGGAGTTACCAAGAGCATGAGCACACACTCACACCTTTCCTCTGGCTGCTCCCACCCTTGCCCACCATCCCAGGGCACTGATGGAGAGGTGGTGGCCCCAGGGAGCCTGCAGGCTGTCCTCTGCTTTTCACCCAGCCCTGGCTGCCTACGTGTGCTGGGGATGTGACCATGTGTCACCCAAACCCACCTGCATTGAGGACTGCATGCGTCCTTGTCCCGTTCACCAGCGAGTACGAGCTGTACAGCAGCCCCAGCGGGGTTGTGTTGAGAATGAGGAAGTTTATAGCAAAAATCGGAAATCTGGCACTTCCTCGAGGAAAAAGAAAAGGTAATGATTGTTTTATTCCAAGGGTCGTGTTTGTGAGAGCGGCTCTCAGCAAAGGCTGGGTCATAGAGCCAAGGACTTAGAACATTGCAGTTAGGAACTGGTGTGCGGGGGATTTCTATGCCCCGCTAATCAGCGTCCAGCTGCCACTCGTGTTACAGTGCAAGGGTCCGGGGGGGATGCTGTGAAAGGGGCATGATACTTCACAGCACCTCTGCTTTGTCCCTCAACCAAGCAGCAGCTCCTGCATTGTAAGGATTCAACCCATGACCGTCCCCTGAGCAGTGGGTCAGCTCTGTGTCTTCCTGCCTCTCCCGCCCTCAGCAACACCCCGTGGTCTCATTCAGAAAAGGACATTTCACCTCTTTCCTGACCAGGGGTTTGGGTTTTTTTTTTTTTTTTTTTTTTTTTTGGAAACCCTGTTTTAAATTTTTGCTGTGGACAGATTGGCAGGGTGGTGGAGTTGCAACCTGACCAAAAGGCTGGAGAGACCTGGTTGTTGCAGCTCCAAAGGCTGGATTCCAGGTGTGGTTAGAGCTGGTCACAGGCACATAAAACAGTTTAGGTTAGGAGGACCTTTTGAGGGCTGCTGGTCCTACCAGACACTTGGAGCAGAGCCCGGTTCCAAACTAGATCCAGCTTAAAAACTACATCATCTAGAACATGAGAAAACTCCTAATGCTGAAGGAGATACCTGGAGGACTTAGATTGCTTGTACCAAGAGTAAATCACTGTAGGGCAGCCAGCCAGGGGGTCTGTTGGGGTGGAAGTGCTTGAGGGCTGCCAGGAGCCCCACTTCTCTTAGTCTCTAAGATGGCAGCAGAGCAGGGACCACCCTCAGCACCACTGAAACGGTGGGGTGAAGCGCATCAGCAGATGGGCTGTTTTGGGCACAGGCCTGGGCACAATTGGCATACACAGCGGGGTTGAGTTGCGCTCCTTGGCAGGGTCTCTGTGTCCCTTTTGTGCTCCCAAACTGGAACCCAGCTTTCTGGTGCCCAAACCCACATCTCCTCAGCAACAGCACCACTGCTTTGGTGTGGCTTTGCAGGGCTCGCTCCAAAGCTCACTGGAGAGTGACCCTTATTTGTCTCACGGGGTCTGAGTGGGCTTTGGGAGCCCAATAAAACCCATTGCAGACAATGTCATAGGTAACACGAATTTCCTTACCTTTCCCCATGTTTGAGTTCTCCATCACTCAGCCATGCACCTTGCAAAAAAGGATATTTGTGGTTGTTCATCCCTCATGCTTCCCAACGTGCAGATGAAGCCAACTTGTGTGGCTTCCCTGCCTGGTTTTGGTCCTTCGCTCCTTGCTTACATGCATACGGTTTTGCTTTCCGTGGTTGCTCCAGGCTCTGCCCTCACCCCAGCTCTCCCCCAGCCCTGCCTGCACCTCCTTTCCCTGCCGCCCACCCTCTGGGCCCATCACAGGCATCTCCTGTGAAATCGCTGGGGGTGACACCGGGGTTTTTTGGCGGCTGTGTCACACAAGCATGAGGAACGCCACACCTCAGTGGCTGCTGATAAAAGGTGTGAGTTTCAAAAGGATTTATTTACTGCTTCCTTCAACCTCACCCAGGGATTCTTGGGGGAAAACTTTGTGTTATTTGACAGACAAGAGTGGGGAGTTAAAACAACTGCTTCCAGCAAGTTTAGGTGTCACCACCAATTCATGTAACTTAAAAATGCATGCCATTCTCACAGCTGTGCACGTAGCATGGATGTAACAGTTGCAGCCAAATAACCTGCAATATCTCCTTTGTACCATTTTCTTCTTAGGCTGCTTTTCTGGGCAGCTGTAGGGATTTTTACTGCTGAAACGTTATTCGGCTGCTAGCCCCAAAATGCCCTCCCCGGAGTGATGCTGCAGCCCTGGGGTAGCCTCCTCAATGATATTTCTGCCCTTAGCCTGGAAAAGGAGGAGGTAACTGGCTATGGCATTTCTGCTTCTTGTTTTTTTTCTTTTTAAGCATCCCACTAACAACCAGCCAAACCCAACTGTTTCTTAACCGTTGCTCCTGTTCCAGTAAAGCAGACCTGCCATTGAGGCAAGCCTTGGCTCACTGTAACCATTGCTTCTGTTTAATGGACAAACACAAAGTTTTCCCAGCAAGTTGTGATTTGTGTGGGCTTGGGTCAGGTAAGCACATTCCCCATGTTCCGTTTTCTATGTTGGATGCTTTTTCTGCAGAAGGTGCCCATTCAGAAAGATCGAAATAATTCATTGTCTTTTTCTCAGATTTGTCCTTCACCGGGGTCACTCTTCCAGACCGCTGTGAACAGTGAACGTTTGAGACCGAGGTGAACCACTAATTGATAGCTTTCCCCAATTAGACTTGGAAAGTTTATGCAAAAAGTATAAAATAGCATCTCAAACTCAGACTACAAACAATTCAGTCAAGGGACCAGCTCCTGAGTGAAGCTTGACCTCCCAGTATGGAGCAAAAGCTGCCTTCCCTGCCCTCTCAAGTTCCTCCTACTGCTGGGGCTCACGAAAGGGCTTTGCCACCGCGTTTGAGGATGCATTTAAACAGGCATGCATTACTAAGTACTTTTTTTTTCTTCTCAAAACATGTTCCTAGAGGCTGTGAAATGCTCCACATTGGGAAGCAGGCTCTTCTCTGGCACCTGTGGAAACCTTCTACTGCCTGCCTGTAGCCTGTGGTGGCAGGCAGGGAGAAAAATCGGGAGGGAATCAGCTCTGTTAAGTCATTTACAGGCAAATGTGCAAAGGTAACAGAAAAAGAAATTGCTAATCTTCACTTTAATACAAAGGTGGGTTGTTTTTTTCCTCCAGGGTTGAAGTAGATGAGAGAACTGGGAGTTGGGAAAAGTGAAGCATTTTGCAGTTTTATTCCAAGGAAGGGACTATCCTCTAAGTTACAGACTGGTTTCTGCTGAGCTGCTGCCACTTTGGTTGCTTCTTCACCAGGAATGAGCACCCCTGTTTTCAGCTGGGTACCCCAAAGCAAGACTAGCAAATGCAAGATGTGGATGGATGAAGGGAACAAAACAGGGAAAGGACCTGTGGTGCTCAGTGGCAGGACCAGAGACAGTGGGCACAAACTGGAATGCAGGAGGCCCCACCCGAATATCAGGAAATGCTTTTTTTACTGTGAGGGTGACCGAGCACTGGCACAAGTTGCCCAGGGAGGTCTCGGCAATGTCCTGGGTAGACTACTCTAGGTGGCTCTGCTTGAGCAGGAGGAGTTGGGACTAGATGACCTCCAGAGGCACCATCCAATCTCAGCCAGTCTGTGATTCTGTGTCCACCCCTAAGTTTACCGAAGCTTGAGCAAAATGAAAGTATGGTGGAAAGACTAATTAACTCCTGGGTTTTGTTACGATGTCAGCTTCAGGACTAAAACCTCACAGGGGCTTTACAGTCAAAGAACTACGAAAGATAATAAATTTTAGCGAGTATAAATATTTACTGCTGGACAGATAACCTCCAAAAATAGACAGCTGGAGATCAGATGCCCTGTGAGACCCACTCTTCAGGGGGAGTTTCACTGGGGCTGAGCATTTTGGGGAGACAGCTGGAGCAGGACCCTGGGCTGGGGAAGGGGTGGTCCCCAGGAGCCCTTGCCCTGAGCCCTGCTTGCTGTTTGCTGGAGCCCAGCCCACTCTGCAATCAAGTGATGGCCTCTTCAGAGGGTCAATAGGAGGAAGAGGATCCATTTTTCTTTATTAGTATGGTCTGTCAGCAGGGCGAATTGTTGGGATGCAGATCAGTCTCCTTTCTTTCTGACCTGGAAATGGGTGGCACCTGCCCCCATGAGTCAGGAGGAAGTAGCCAGCTCCTGACCAGAGCTGTCCCACTCCTACCCACGGGGACAGCAAAAGGAAAAACCTACCGCTTTCCACCCTGAGGACAAATGCACGAGGTTTTACCAGCCCCAGACCTATTGACCAGTATCATGCAGTGGTACAGGCTGCCATGGCTTTCTGTTGGAAAGGGGTAGAATCGAGTCCCAGTGGCTGTGCAGCCAGGCTTCTGGGCTGCGCCGAGCATTGCACACAGTTTCCCAGTGCCACGGGTGACCTAAGCTCTCTGTCCCTCTCTTCAGCCTCTCTTCCTTCCGCTGATAGGATGCTAATCACCGCTAAGATTTTTCCAGTTGAGCACGGGATTGCGCCTTAGTCATCCGAGCAAGCCCCCCTTCCTCCCTTTAAAGTTTTCCCATGCTTAATTCGACTTCGTATCAGTAGGAAATGACAAGTCATGCCACCTTTTTTTTTCTTTCCAAGTGTTTCATACTACTTCACTCTACCTAGCTGAACAGCCTCTGAGCGGGAAAGCACAATGAACTCACGAAGTATTACCAATAGGAAGTGACATTTTTCCTCCTTTTGTTCAGTAAATTCCCCGGGGGCTGCACTTAAAATATTGGAGACGGTTTATTTAAAGACAGGAAGGTTCTGTTTTCAGCTGAGATACATTTCTGATTTAATTTTCTGTCCGACTGAAACCAGATCTGACTGGTCTGACCAATTTTCAAGCGAAGAGCGAGAACTTAGAAAAAAATCCGGAGACTGTAACTTCCAATCAAGTGTTGGCTCTAAGCCATGCTTTAATATCAGGAAAATTAGCACAGGATTTCACTTAAGAAGTAAGTGTTATTAGTATGTGTCAATTTCACGAGTCTTTTATGAAAGTAGCCCATTTTGAGCTTGTGCTTCACAAATGTTCCGGAGTGGGTAACAGCAGAATTACATCTCCAGCAGGCATCTTGTGACGGTTAAAGGGTGACCTTTTCCTTAACAACAGGGCACTGCCACTGAGGCTCTTGAATGCAGATTGATTTTTTTTGCCCTTACCTCTGTGCTTCGGCCACCTTATCTGGTGGACACGTGCTCTTCAAAAAGAAGAGGCAGACTTCAAGAGGTATTGCGAAAACTCTCTACGTCAAAGTATGTGCCTGACTTCAGGTGCTGTTGAATTGCAATCAAGAGGACTGCGACGAAGGAAACTAATTCTCGAGCCATAAAACTTTTCACTGCAATACCGGGCACTTCTTCGCAGTTTAGCTTCCAGACCTCCCAGCTCAGAGAGGGACCCCTTTTTCACATCTCTCTTCTAAGTAACTGCATCAACTAGACTCAGGCAAGCAGAACTTAAACCCCTTGCAATCAGGACCACTGTTACCAAAGGAATGAGATTTATCAGGGAAAGGTTGGGTTAAGGAAACAGCAGAAAACCTGTTTAATTTTGCTTTGTCCTGCTCATGTTTTATTAATAATACCCATATTCCTCATCAGTAAGAGCACATTCTCATGTAATTTACAACCTGAAACACACTAAACAGTGACAAGTGACATATCCTAATGCAGGTGTTTCTCCGTGTGACACTGCCTATATTATTTTTCTCCTCTTTTAATATTCCTTAATCTGCATATGGTAGTTGATCCCAAATTACAGTGAAAACAGAACATAACTTAAAGTTATGGAAGCTTTTAAAAGTGTTTTTCACAGAATGATTTATAGACAATCAAGGGTTTGAAACTCTCCTTTTATTGCATACATTTCTTCTTTCTTTACAAATAATTAGATGCACTGATACAAATGTTCCTTCATGGAAGGTACATTTCTTTTTTTAAAAAAAAAAGGACTAGGGCGTCATCCAAAATAAGCCATTTATTGTTCATTAATATAAAAAGTATTCATATTTCTAGGAGGTGTCATATCTAAACCACTGTTCATCCAAATTTCTTGTATGATCTGCTCCCTACGCTCTATCCTTTCGGCCAGTTCTGCCGCCTCTGTTGAATTATAACCTGAGTAAGAAGGTCTATAAAGTCCTGCTATCTCATCCTGGGCATCTGAATCGGAGGACTCTTCCTCCTCCTCCTCATTTTCACTGTTCTCATACGCTCCATCACTTTCTGGCACCAAGTGCTCCTTCTTTCTGTGCAATTTCCTGAAGTCTTTCGAGCACGACCCACGGATCACCAAAGCACACAGCGTGAAGATTAATCCCACACAAACGCTGGACATAAACAGGAGAGCGGCTCTTTCAAGGTGATCTGAAATCAGAAAGCCAGACCGTAAACGCTTTACAAACTCTGCCAGAGACTAGCTACAAGAAAAAACAGATCTGCTGCCACTTCCAAAGCGCCCTGCATTACGTGGCCATAATGGTGGAGGCTGCCCTGGGGGGACATGGGCTCTGGGGAGTCACACACCGAAACCACCCTGCACTTACCTGAAAGCTGCTGCTGTCTCTGCCTCTTCAAATTACTGTGCAAAATTCCCGGCCTCTTAATAACGTTATAAAATAACAACATTATCCCATCTTTTTATGGGATGCTCACTAGCATTCTCAACCAGCTACAAGAAGCACACCCTTTTTATTTTCCAGCTGTCCTGCCAAAATGGGCCTTACCCTCGTGAAGAGGGGGCATGGGAAGAGCAACTCTGGGCTCTGTGGAGCCATGGCAGCATCTCCAGGCCGGGCTGAGTAGGGAGCATTTTTCTTCCTTGACAGAGTCTGAGATCACTTCTCAGTATAGCAACGAGTGAGACAGATGTGGAAACAGCCTTTCTCAATAGGTTGTAAAATCCAACCCTGGCTGCTTGGGCTGTTGCTAGCAGGTCTCAAGGATGGTGTGGTCTGGGGGTTTGGGGAGAGCTGGTGGGGGCAGCTTGGTGGGGATGGTCTGTCTCACTGTGCTAGGAGGGTGAGGCTGCCCTTCGTGCTGTGCCGTTGCAAACGCTGTGGGATGATGCTTTATAGCTGCATGGTTCTTGCCATTTTTTAGAAGAGCAGAAATCTTAGCTCCAGAATTGCTTTTCAACATCAGCCTTTGCTCACTTCCAAAATTCATGACTTCTCCTGTGCTGTTAGAGATCTGATGACCACAAATTTATTTGCCTAAACAAAATTTGCCGTAGTGTTGCTAAGTCACAAAACCTGCCATGTCCCATACCAGGGATGCCTGGCTTTGGTGGGGTTTTTTGGTTTGTTTTTTTTAAATGCCCCGTGATGATCCTTGTATGTATGCAAACCACCATTTCCAAAAATGGATGTCTCCAGCACTGCTCCCAGATCAGGATCAGGTTTTCAAAAATACTGAACCAACAGTCCCCATTGAAAATATTCGTTTAAAAAATCTTGGCTGCAGTCTCTAAAAAGAGTTTGGATCCTTCAAGATGGAAAATATTCTATAAATATCAATTGTGCTGTGATTGTCTCAGCCACAAGACTGTGATTATATTGTAATAATACCGTTACTATAAACATGGGATTACCAGTTATGACCTTCTGAGGTGAACCTCCCTTTTCCCAAAATGCCACAATCTAATGAACCAGACAAATCTCAGCCTCATTTTCCTACCTCTAATGTACGCAAATGTAGCCAAAGAGTTGCTAACGATAGTGCCATCATTCTTTGGAAGTCTTGATTCCTTTGGATCGAGGTCAACACCTATGACAAGGAGGAGGGAAAGCAATTTCATTCATCACAGATGATGAGGGTACTAAGCTGATACTCACCCAATAGCTCTTTAACTAACAAATCTGTCTAACACACAGGCAGGCCAGCACTGTGCCCTAGGAACCTTGCAGAGCATCACACCAAACAATGTTTGATAAAAAAAATATTGAAATAAAGTATAAAGAAATGGAAAGTATAAAGTATGGAAAACATTGAGTATCTAGAAAATAGCAAAAGTATTTAAAAGAATCTATTACCAAGTGAAATTCCCTTGTCTATTCCCATTAGGCTTTCTGAAATAATGTATTTCCATTAAGCTTCACAGTTCTCAAATGGGCTACCCGGCCCAAACACTGTAGTACACCCCCATTATTGGTCACAGTGAATACACATTAGCCACATCATTAATTTTATTTGCCTTTAGGAAGAGGTGGTGTTGGCATAACTCTTAAAAGGCTCTTCACCCTGAAACAACTGTGGTTTCACTTTTATTCTTCCCATGGTTTAATCAAAGTTAGAAGACAGCACCCTGGTTATGGGTAGGTCTGGACAGGTCATCTGTTTCGCCACGTTGCTGTGCTTATGTGGGTCCCATCCTACTCCTGGCCCATCACGCTGCCCTCCAAAGGGGAAGGAAAGCTGTTTCAGCAGGGGCTACCAGCACCTCCTCCCACCTCCCTCAGATCAACTCAGCAGTGGGAAAACAGCTTATTTCATTCAAAGAAAAGCAGTGAACCATATTTGGTTCACTTACCATCGATGGTACTTACCATCATTCTGTTTGACAGAAGACTTGTTATCGGTGACCAGAGGGTTGACAGCTGCGAGGATAAATTTAGGAACTGAAAAGACGAAAGACAAATTGGGTACTATTAGTTTTAGGCACCAGATCCCCAGTTAAGTACCAGTTCCACTACTATCCCTGGGTTTATTAACTGAAGGGAGCGGAGCAGGTGGTTCCATCACTCAAAGGTCAGAGTGGGTGGCTGCGTCTGGAACCAGCGTGGGCAAGTGCCAGCCCCACTGGTGTGCAAGCCTGGCCGTTGCGCTGCAGACAGCCTAAGCTTCCTTGGTGGCCCAGAGATATTCCCTCACACCCAGAGGACAGAGTGTTTGCAGAGGTGGTGCACGATGCAGCCCCAGGCTGCTTCTCCCCCCTGTACCATCCTTACCTGGGGTTGCTGCCACTGCATTGCCCTGGCTTTTACTAACTTAGTGATACTCTAACCCCAACAGGTGGCAAATGTAGGGCCCTGGATAGCAGGAGCCCCAGGAGAAAGACTGTGCTCAGTGACACGTCCTCCTCCTTCCACCACCACCCGCCACAGAACTGGTGCACCAGGAGGCACGCCACTGGGATGCTGTGGCATGGGATGGTGGCAAAGAACACACTGTTCACAGGGTTAGTGCAAGGGAGGAGGAAAAGGAGGTGGGAAAGGGAACAAAGTAACTGGGAAGAAGACTGAAAGGAAGGTGGGATGGGCAGGGAAGGGAGAAAAGGGCAGGTGTGGCAGGCAGAGCAAGCCTGAGGGACAAGATGCACATGTAGACAGCCAGTGATTTTCACCTAATGATCAACAAAACACCAAAGGGACAGATAATACTGTGATTACTTGCTAGGGACTAGTAAGGGCAGCTCTGGACCTGTAACTGGATTCATACACCAGCCCATGTGGAACTTCAGCCATGTCAATGCAGCTGCATGCTGCATGGGGACCTGCCCCCGTGTTTTCAGGCCCCTTGTTTTCCACACCACAAAGCCTATAAATTCAGGACTGGGCTACAGTTTTTCTGTAAGGATAAATTCACTGCCATTCGCAGAGAAATGTTTAAAGTCTTGTGTGACATCCTGTGCAAAGCCTCTGAGATGAATGGTTGCTGAGGAGGAAGGTGCTCAGGGTGGGAAAAGATGTGCTGGGTGAGAACAGGCTGCATCCTTCTTTCTTCACTCTTTTCCCTTGATAAGTGTTCACACTTTTCTTAAAATAATTAAAAAAGCTAAAAGCAGGTGCATCATGCAGACACTGAGAGTTCACTTGTTCTGTGTTAGATGAATGGGCCCTTCAGAAACCCAGATCTTGGCACTTGTTCCCTTTACTATGTGAAGGAAGATTGATTGATTTTCAGACTGATGTGAAGGGGAGAAAAACAGTAAGAAATTTCAGGTATGAAGCTCGCCTCTCTCCCACATAGAAACATTTGCCAATAAATAGTGTTAAGGAAAGTTAAACTGAACAGAGGAGACCGAGGTTTGGGGCTTAGCATAGTTTTCATCTGAAAAACAACTAAAAATAGCACTTCTTTCTGAGCAGAACTTTTCTTTGTGTGTGGGCTCAAAGTCATAGCTGTTTCCTTTCCTGATGCAGGAATTTTTTGAGGACTCTCAGCTCCTGTTTGCAATAGAAGGCCAACAGAGATAGGGCAGAATGAGCTCATTTCTATTTTGGCTTGTACCTCATCGTAATTCTTAACTGTTCTCCAGCAGCAGAGTATTTTTGTTGGTGCACGAGGCAGACAGTGAGCAGGTTGGTTTGTTTTCAGATCGCGCTCCAAATTTGCAGGCCAGGCTGTTATGAACAATGTGCACCTGTTATGAACAATGTCCTGGGACAATACACCCTCCCCAGCACCTTTGTGGGACCTGAAGCTCCTGTTGCATGGCCTGGTGCCCAGGCAGGGGCTCCTTCACCTGTGCTGATGTTCCTCCTGCTCTTTTCCCGGGGGGAACTTGCCAGGGCTTTCCTTGCTACAGGACTGAATCCTTCCCCCATGGCTTCCCATCGGGTTTGAACAGCTATTTAATATGCCATTCAAGTATGCCAATGTTGTAGGGGGATGCTTAAATCAAAACGACATGGACAAAAAAGAAAAGCTCCTGACTGCTTGCATTGGTAACTTGTTACGGCTTCATTTCAGACACAAGGGCTTTAACTAGGATAGGCTGCATCAGGTCGCTGAGCAGAATAACCGGTACTAGCACATGGAATTTTCATCAAGATAATCACATCTATACTAGAGCTTGTGCCAGCACTGCTTTGTCAAGTAGGGTAGGAGTCAGTCACCTACCATAAGCTGCCAAAGGCAGCCCACAGATGGACTTGGAATGGCATCCAGGGAGTGCAGACACAACACAGGGCATCAGGAGCTGTATTTCCTGAGAGCCTCCTGAAGTCCAACCTCAGCAAGAGCCAGGAGATGTCACCTCATGCAGACAAGAGGTGATGCTAAGCAGGTCATTGGAGGCAACAAGACTGCAAGAAACCAGCACCTCCTGTCTCCTGCTAAGTTTTGACTAGCAGGAATTAACTGCAAAATAAAAATGCAACCAGAGACAGTAGCCCTATATGGTTGCTGACCTCTGAGGTGGGGAGGATGATTTTTTTCACATTTCTGACCACAATGGAAATACTTTCAAGTGTGGCATGGCCCTCAGAGAATGGGATCTGCTCTGCTGTGCTCCTGTCACTTCAGGGGAAGGCCTATTTACCTTATCTCAGGAAGCATCAGGTTAGTAGGGATCTTCTAGTGAGGGGAAAGGATGTAAAAAGTCATTCTGGAATATGCCCAAACTCCTCCCATGTTTACTAGATGATCTATAAAATGATTAGACCTGCAAATCATTGGCTAATGCTTCAGACTGCGCAGCCCAGTAGGATTTGGCAGAAGAAGACGTCTTCAAAATGTGCCAGCAAGATGCAAGAACAATATTTATTACTCACATGTTTTTGCAAAATCATTAAATAACAGAATGCATAACCTCACTGCAAACAAACATATGCCGGTTTTTCAGTACACAGATGTGCAAGAAAGCATGATCTGTTGTAATTATCCTTACTCTAATTAAATAGAATTCTACTGACTCATTCATAAAGTTACTACAGCACAAAGGCAACTGCACAATAATATAATGTATTATTGCAAAGGCAGATCTCCAGCTCTCTTCAACAAGATAAAGCTGAATTTCTGTAACGCCTCTCATCTGACAACTAACTCACAGGGAGACTGAAAATCTCTCATGCCAGCAAGGAAGCAGTTGGGTCTCATTTTCCTCTGATCTTCAGGTACACAGTGATCTGGTAATCAATCCCACACTGCTGTTCCCAAAAGCACGTCTCAGATAACCTGTGCCCTTTGACCACTACTCACTAGAGGTGCAGCGAAAAGACTCTACGATATGTCCCTGTGGAGCTACTGCTGTGACTCCTTACACACCAGAAAGAGCCAGAAAGGAGCAAGGGTGGCAGCTTTCCAAGCGGTGCGCAGTAAGCAGAGTGGTAACTTGGTGAAAAAGCTTTTACGCATCTTCTGGTTGAAGCAGAGGTGTGTGTGAGACAGCCACCCCTGACCCTCACACTTCCACCCCACAGCCAGCCAGCAGCAGAAAGCAGAGCCTGAGGAAATCTGTTTGAGGTGTAAGAAATAGGCAACCATTCCTAAAAATGTGCAATACCAAAATATGGAATTACACTGAAGCTCTGCAACCACTTTTCTCTCACCTTTATTGGGATAGCAATTACACATTGCTATCCCACAGCCTTTGCTTTTGAGAAACAGGACTGTAGGGATTTCTGCTTTCCCTGATGTATATACATTAGTCTACGATAAAGAATGTGGAAAACTGTTCCCTCTTGTCTGAGGAATGAGCTGAAGTAGGCTTCGGTCCTGCAAGGGATGTATAACCTCAAACCTTTACTTTTAGTGAGACTTTGTCCATGAGAAAGGAAATCCCCCTGCAAGGCTGAAGGCTGTAGGTGTACTCATGTGAATCAGATTTCAGAACTGGGCCTGTGTACAGTGCTTCAATTATGCTGGACTCCTTTACTTGCACCGATGCCAGGCAATGCCAGGTTATTTTCCCTAGCTCTGTTGCACGTCAATTCCATACGACAGACTCTTATTTTGATAGAATTTCTCAAAATATTAAAACACATACTTTATATTTTACTGTTAATTGCGCTTTTACAGGGAAAAAACCCTTAATGCCTGAGTGGTGCACCTCTGCCTATGGGATTGTTCACATATTTCGGTTGTTCTTGTACGGCTATATCACAAACTTTGTATGTTAAAAAGAAGGGGAGGTTTAGGAAGCCTCTGAGTGCATCTGTGTTTATGTCTCCATTGTAGGCAGAATGATCATGCCTTTGCTCTTACCACATGCATAGCTGACGTTAAGGTATTTTGTCACTCCAGGTAGGCACGGACTTCCAAAATCCCGGCTAGTGACAATAATTTTGCATCTCTGTTTCCCGTAACACCTTTTAGATAAAACTTCTAGCGCCGTGTAAGACAAACAGTCTGAAAGAAAAACGCATACAATGAATACACAACACTGGGTTTATCAGAAATGATAGCTGCTTACACGCAAGACTAGAGGTACAAATGTGCTATTGATTTCAGGCATATGTTTGCCTAAGCAGGATGTCAGAATTAAATATTAAGATTTTTCAATGCAAGAAAGTCAGCTGCAAGGAAAATGTGAACTTTCAGCAAGCAAACTACCTCATTCTGACTGGCAGGTACCCACTAAGGTTACATTAAGATTCATGTCAAGCTCCAAATGAGGTGTCCCGTATAAGACCTATGTTCCCTTCACGATGACTTGGAAAAAATAAGCACATCAAAATAGCTCTCCATCTATTCAGTCTCAAGATGAGTGTGCAAATACAGGGAGCTGTTTGCAGGTCTTTCTCTTGGTCCCTGGGTTATTGAGATGATTTGACTGGATGCCTAATTTCAGTTCAAGTCAGGTCAGATCAATATTTGTGTGTCGCAACAGCTAGGGCTACAGTGAAGTCCAGCGTATTAAAGGCAGATTTTGCTTTATAATGCCTGTCACTGGTAGGAGCCATTCTGCCGTGGTGAAGTGGTCAAAATGGGCTCAATATTTAACTAGGGAAACATTTGGCTTCTTCCTCCTTTACCAAATTCCAGGCTGTTCTAGTAAGTTTGCCACCACCAGCCAAGTTTGTGTGCCTAAAGCAACCTCAATGGCATCTACACTGCAATGCCTTCATGTCCTAATTACGCGAGGTAACCCACATCATTTTCAAAGCAGCTTAAACTACCCTTGACTTTGTGCAGACGCAGAAAGTCCAGCTTGATGAACCTCTCCCTGTGGACTGCGCAAGAATCATGCACCGTGTGTGAAAACCTGCCTTGCTGACATCTACACTCAGAGTTGGGACTGTTTTACTCAAGACCTATGCTTTCTACCACAATTTATGAAAGAATAAAACTAGATTAGCAGGGTTTTGCACTGAAGCTGAAATTATTGGAGTGGGAAAGTGTGTGTGTCAGACTAACTTTAAAAAAATCTGCTCTAAAAAAATAAAGAATGTCTCTAGATGTGATTAAATTCCCAGCATCCACATGTGCTAAACTCTTAAGCCACAAAGCAAAAACACCCCTTAGTTTTGGTTTCTAAACAGAAACTATGTATGCAGAAATCGCAGTTTGGAGTAAGTAATACTTTCTCGAAGCTGTTTGCTTCCAGGCAGCGTTACCTCAAGCATTTTGTGACTTTCTGTGGATGACAGGTATTTCTTGGTCTAGTCTTCCACGGCAGGGACACTCTAGAGGTCTGAAAACATATTTCCCTGGCTGTTAAAACAGTCCTTCTTCCTAGAATAAAACTCAGACAAGGAGAGCGTCTTGTCACCCTCCAACTGCTGAAGCTCCTTTGTGCCTCTTCAGAAGAAGAAGAAATTGCACTTGCAAAGACACCCCAAAGGTTCCCCAAGTCTTGTTTGAAGGAGGTTTGAGACTGAAGTTCTTAACAAAGACTGACATTTAATATGGGAAAATGGGGCAGATTTTTGATTTTTAGAGTTAATCCCCTGACACCAGCACTAAATAAGTCATATGCCTGAGTGGAGCCATCGGGAGATACTGGGCTGATCCACTTGTTTGGCAAAAGGACTCACAGGTTACCTTTGGACATGTTCTTTTGGGAGAGTAACTCTTCCTTTGTCTTTTCAGAGACTTAAAATCCTAAAGCCAGTGTGTCCTGGCAGGCTGCTGGGCAAGCAGGGAAGGCTGACCTAAAACAGAACTACCTGGGTAGCTCTGATTCAGTAACTCAGACATTTTAGTTTTCCTTACATGTGATTTTAGATGAGTAAGGATATATTTGGGTGGACGTTTCAGGCAGCCAATTAGCTTATTTTGGCGAGTACAATAACAACTGAAGAATATCAGGAGGAATTATCAGATGATTCACAAATGACTGGATTTGGAGCACAACAGCAATCTGGCAAACTGAATTACATTTTCTACAGAATTTCCTGCCCTGGGAGCTACTCGCGATGTCTTAAAAAACAGGAGTCTGTTGTGCTGATGGTCTTCTACAAATTCAGTGATACAGTGAGTACATGTTTCATTTTGCCTTTGGTAGATGTTTGCTCATGTTTCTGTGGGAGTTAATACCTCCTTATCATCTACATTCATGTTGGATTTGGCTCCTCTACCTGAGGAGCCAGCTGTCACATGCCTGCAGGCTCTTGGCAGGCCAGTTTCTGGAGAACTTCCTGAGGCTTGCCTGGCGTCACAGGTGAGTAAATGCAAACCAAGGCTGGCTTGATTTTTCAGGACACCACAGACATTAACTGGAAAAATCTATAACAACACAGGGGGTCTAACAAGATTTTGGATTTTAGTGATTCAGTCAAAAAATGTTCATATTTTTTTGTCTCTGGTTTATGCGTGTCCTTGCTATCTCTCCATGCAGCTACGTTGCCAGCTGAGTAATGATTTCAGCTTGGAAGAATTCTGTGTACTTGATACTGAAGGCCACTTTTTCAACATCTTCAGCTTCATCTGTACAATCTCACACACGCAGACATTACAGAAGTGTATCTGCACCAACGGCAGAGGAATCAGCGTGTGCTGAAGGGATGCCTGAGCCAGTTTCAACCGAGCTTGCTTGGGGTCTAATAGCAACCCAGCTGCAGCAACGCAGAGCTCATGCTAGGAATAACTTATCCTCCTTCTGGTCAAACACCTTATTGCAGTGTCTGAATGAGGGGCGGATTCAGTCAGGGCTGTATTTTGGGTAAATGAGTGAATGGTCCCACTGAGCAGTCCCGAAGAAATCACCAAAGAGGGGATGAACATAAATATGCAATGTATCTTCTTTCTGAATATCTAAGTAATGTCTGAGCTACACATATGTTTATGGGGCTTACTAAATTGGGACCATATGTTTGAAATAAACTGCCTCTTGAAAAGCATGTTCCCAGCATGCTAGAAGACTGGCAGAAAAGGCAGCGATGTGTGTCTGGGAAAACACTCCATTCTTCACGCCTTTCTCCCCAAGTTGCCTGCTACACACCAAGACTGTTGGTGGATCTTTTGAGACAGGCACTTACATGAATGGCATGGAGATATGGGTGTCAAGAAGAGGTTCTTAATGCAGTAATCAACTATCAAATCTGACTGCAGCTATTTAACAGTTAGAGTAGAAAGCCTTGTTTCAGAAGGAAAGGCTCTTTCAGCTCCCTAATTACCTTTGTTTAGCAAAGTTTTGGCATGCAAATGACACACCATAAATCATGCAGGCTTTAATGAGAAGCAATTTGTCTTCTGGTTTCTTAAAGCTTCTCTCAATTCAGACAGGAGGAGCTTTCCTTTCCTTTCTTTCCACCCTGCCACACAAGAACTGCAGGTGACAGAGCAGCAAGAGCTGGCCTGAGCATCTTGTGTCAAGCTCTGGCAACAGCGTCCTGTCACACCCGCTCCAAACATTAATAACTGCTGCCATCTCCCACATCACTATGCACAGGGTGAGCCTCAGGACATGGTGGGTAGAGTATAGGTCCCAAATGTAGATCTGCACAATGTAAGAAGTAATGTGCTGGTGAAGGACCAGGGTACCCAAAAATTAATCACTCCAATACTGGCGCCCACTTATTTCTTGCTTTCATCCCAAACTGCTTGCTTATGCTGCTTTATGCTTTCTGGGCTGTGCCCACCCACAAAAGAATAAGGAGCTTGCTTTTACAATCAACTGGAAAACAAAGATTTCACACTACCAAATCGGGATCGCTTGTGCTTTGTGGAGCCCAAATATCAGCTCTGGGGATAAGATCAACAAGGGAAAACTATGGAGTTCAGAGCAAGCTAAGGCTGCAGACTCCTAAAGAAAGTTACCATAACAATATGGTAATTTATGCAAGAGCATGACACACAGGGCCCTGCCTATGCATCAGAAAAAGGCCATCTGAACCACTGAGTCTAGCAAAACCACACAAGATGATCAGCAGCAGTTATGAAAAGTGTTGCTGATACCTTTATATTCCAGTCCAAGTATTGTCACTGAACAAGGCAGCATGATACACTAAAAATACTACTTAATGCCAGCACAGGCTTCTCCTTAGAAGTCAATGCAGCACCAAGGCTTTCGGAAAAGCTGCACCCTCCCTCTCCTCTCTCTCCTTCTCATTGTGGTGCCTGTTGTAAGGCCCTTGTAGCCTGCATGAGATTAGCCCTTTGCCTGGTTTTATTTACAAGCCGCTCTGAGTTCAGAATTCAGTCTGTTAAGTATCTTGCACAAAAAAACTCAACCCTGGTCTTTCTCTTGTGCAAATGCATAGAGTGGGGGGATCCACCTGCCAGCACCAACACCGAGGGCAAGAGAAAAGTGGAGCCTCTGCTCGCAGGTGGCAGCAGGAACCAGACCCCTCCTTGCTCAAATGCTCGTTGCTTTGTTTTGCAAAATTTGGGTCTGCATGTACACAGGCAGGAGTTCCTTGGCTTATTTCAGACTCAAGTGCCAAGTGTACTCTTCCAATCAGTTCACAAATCTAAGCTAGAAAAAGCTGTACACAAAAAAAAACCCTGAATTGTTAAGAAAGAAAACATTAACGAATGATGTGTGTTTGAGTGTGCTCCAAGCAACTTCAAGCAGCTGCTCAGCCAAATGTGACCTTCCCTCTAAAAACGGTGGCTGCTCTCTCCTTCCCTTCAAACAATCCGTTTTCATCCTGCTTTGAACAACATTTCTTTTGGGGGACCTTTGTCTTGACAAGATTTGTTAAGGCCAAGAGGTGCAATAGCTCCTGCTGGTAGCCTTTGGGGCCTAAAACACGTACTAATTTTCTCAGGCTGTCATGGACAAGGAACTTTCCATACCTGATGTCTGCTCACAGAGAGAGTTGACTGAAGGATTTTTGTGGTGGGAGCAAAATTGAACAATTTTATCCTTACTTTTGCACCCATAAAATTCAGTTGACTGTCCTCTCCCATACCCAAAGTGGCAAGGCACTAGTGGCAAAAGCCACAAAGGGAGATGAGAACCTACCCCACGTCCCTCAGCCCTGGTCCTACTACAGAACAGCACCTCTGCATCTACCCCGCTCACCCATCCCTCTGCCTTCACAATCTGGAGCACATTTCCTCTTTCATGGTGCCTCTGTAAGAGGTCCTATGCTATATACTTAAATAACTGTATTTACCTATACTGTAACTATATTAACTTATACTTAAATAACTGCTCTGTGGCCTCAGGTTTCTTCCACTCAGGAGCCTGCCACTTGCATGGCTGCCCACAAGGCTTGTGTTTGAAATCAGCCCCATAGTTATTAAATATATGCTAAGCAGCTCATGCTCAGGAAAGGAAGGGCATGCCTAGACCTTGAACCAGTGATACTTCCAGTCTAGAAGGGACTTCATCACTTTCTCTGTAGCAGGTTTGAGCTACAAGCTCTTGCTTCTTCCCCCAGCAGAGGACTGGGCTGTCATTCTGTCACTTGACTAAGTGCTCCTTGAAGTGCCTATACTTCAATATCCAGCATTTCCTAAATTTCGGCCAACTTACACGGTTTGTCTTTTACAGCACCTAGAAGTCTATAGCTAGCATGAACCTAATAACTTCAGAGTGTAAGCATTTCTAGATCTGCCTGTAGCCATTTGTACCTTTACTTCATTTACATCTGCTCTCAAGGGACTTATACCAGGGACTGGCTCATCCTAGGAGAAAAAAAAACCCAAAAGCTTTTCAGTCACTGCTGGTGAATAAAAGAGATGTAGGTGCTTTGAATTGTCCATGATACTGTTAAACAAAAACAAAAAAAAAAAAACAAAAACCAAAACCACAGTATCACAAAATACTGTTATATAACAAAGTTAACAAAATCTTGTTGGGCTGGAAGGAACCTACAGGATTTTTGAAATCTCTCCTTCTTGCCTTGCTAACACCTCTTCATCTTACCTGAATGCCATTTCACTGAGAAGAGGCGATTAGGACAAAACCCAGCCCCAGGGTATGTCATGCCATGGGGGAAGCTGTGATGAGAGTGTCTGAATTCTTCATCTCTCTCAACCTCCCAAAAGTGGGAACAGGTAAAATAGAGGGCTGTGCTAGAAAGGACTCTACCTTCCAGCAATGAAGATATGTAATTGAAGGCTCTGCTGGTCAATAGTGCTTGAGGGAATGCACATTTGTCCAGCCAATGCATATCCAAGTCAAATTTCTAGGAAGGACATTTCAGTGTTCTACCTTGCGAGTTGAAGCTAGAGGAGACCCACTTACTAAGCCTTCTTTCAAATACTTTAATGTATTAATGAGAGCAATTTATTATTTGAGAAGTGTTTGTTGACCTGAATCTTCCTTATACTCTCTATGGTAACTTGTTGTGGCACAACTCTTTAACTTCTTTTGGCCAATAAATTTTCTCTTTCCTTATGCACATGTTAGTGCACATATGAAAGAGAGAGTGTGTCAGAAAAGGAACAAATTGCTGCAGTTTCCTGCTTTAGTACTGGGCACAATAAGATTCCTCTAAGCAGAATCATCTGCTATAAAAATGCACCCAAAAAAGTTTTATTTTTCTTGTGAAGTTTTTGATAATCTTAGTAAAACGGGGAAGTGACTTTCTGTAAATTCTGTATAGTCTTAACAGTGCCAGTCATTTGAACAGCTGCAGAAGCAGGACACTGCTTGAAGTTTTTATTTTCCTGCAGCGATCCAAAGATCTTATAATGGAAAAAACATCCTGTACTTCAGTGAACTCTGTAACTTCTGGTACGAGCTTTCTTTGTAGAAGAAACTTACCCTAAATGCAAAATACCCTAACAAGCCTGGAGACGAGATTTTACGTACTGTTCTTTGAAGTGGGCAAAGGTGACCCACCCATAGGAATGAATGGTCTTGATGACAAGTCAGAAAGTAAGACCATGTGAAAATACCATATTTTTGGTTTGATGGTGAAAGTGATAAAAAACAGGAAAAATGTTTTATAGTGATCTTACATGGAAATTCCACATTCTTTGCCAAATCCTCCCTCTCCCCCAAACTGCATCGAGCAAGATGAGCTGTTTTAATTGCAGTTTTTTATTTCTTGTCATTTTAAACAAAAGTAAGAGACTATTTGAAATGAAAGGTGCAAGCTATACATATATATATATATATATATATATATAGGTATCGATCTTGGGACTGAAGTAGCACCATTTTATCAGCTATGGTACAGGTTAGAGAATTTCTTGTACTCAGTAGTTTAAATCTTTACCCAGATTCAAATCTTCTCATTATCTGAATCAGAACACATACTTGAATGTATGTTACCCATAACTCATCCTGAGAGGGCTTTTCAGTTGGCTTCGTCTCACGCTAAAGCTGTTCCATTCCCAGGGTAAGCAAGACTTAACCAGCCCAGAGGACAGCTCTACTAGAAAGGCTTTATCTAACAGGGGTCACACTTACTGGTCTTCTTCCACTTCTGAATTGAAAATGGCACCTAATTTAGATTATTAAACTGGCTCAGAAAACTAGTTGCAGGAGGAGACAGTCATACTAAATGTTGTGCTCAGGATCCTACAAGTGCTCTGAAGCCACACAGATGTCACCAACACCAGAAATGGATTTATACACTCTATTACCTGTATGGAGAAAAGACTTTACGCTAAAGAAACTTTATGTTTTCTGTGTTCCCTTTGCAGCAAAGCTCTGAAAAATCTGTCAGCTGATTCGATAGACTATTCAGAGAAAAGGTGTAGTTCAGAATCCATCTGTCTCAGTCCAAAGCTGCTGTTTGTCATTAATTGCATATCAGTTACATTACATGCAAGATGAGGTCACCAAAACCTAGCTAATTAATTCAATACCCACTACTCCTAGCAGGACCATATCAAATATGGGTAGATGCAAAACACCTGAGCTCAACAGAGACTTCCTATACCTGTCATTAGGACCCACAGAGGACTTCTGCATAGTACTAAAAAAACGCCTCACAGTTTCCCTGTGATACAGTGAAAGAACTGCTAAGGCTCAAGCAAGTCTTTAGGCTGAGATGCACAAATGTGCGTAGAAACAACAATGGATGTGTGTTGGAGCAGGTTTAGCTTTTGGTGCAAACATATAAAAGTACGTTGGCTCTGATTCAGGAATGAAGAGCAGCTGAAGTTAGTTTTCTAAATTGTCTCAAATCATTAAAATCATGTTGACATTCAAACTACCATTGCTTTTTCTGAGAGAAAGGTACATAGACATTTAAAAAGTCTAATCATGCACCCATTCACTTCTGCATGTGCTTAAATAACCACATAAATGAGATAGAAGCTTGAGATGGATAGATCTGGAGTCAATTGGATTTGGTTCTTAAGTGCTAAGTCTTTTGTGATAACTGAATGTGTGCTCCCAAGCCACATAGGTGCTTTTGAAAATTATTCTCAATGCAGAGGGTTACTGGTACCACGCAGAAAGAGACCAAGCACTTTCCTTAAGCAATGGGAAATCTATACAAGGATCTACCTTCCATAGACCTACCTTGTGTTTGTCTCGGGTTTTATGCTTTCTCCAATTACTACAGTTTTAGCTTGCTTTATAGGACACAAAACCAGCAACAGCCAGGGTGTTGCTCAAGAGGTGCTCATATGCAGGGGGCCACAGCAGAGAGTCTGTTGCTGTTGCAAATTCTTTCTCCATTTATACTGGGAAATTTTATCCAGTGAGATGGGTTTGCAGTATTCTAACCTGTGAACTCTTAAGTGCTGACATTTGAGGCAAGTGAGTCATTTACAGAGGTGAATACAGCGCAAGAAATGCAGTGCAAGTATAGTGGCAGCCTTTCTTGATCAACTGAGCTCCCTCTACTCTGCCTTGCATCATATACTAATGCTGCCATCATGAAGCATGTATGGATCTGTCAGAAACCTGTTAAAATGTTTCCTCCACAGAACAGCTAGGCAGAGCTAAAGTTTGTGGGAAGGACCACACAAGGTAGCCAGTGTGAAACATAGACCCGGCAGTTTTAAATAGATTCTTGTCTAAGAACAGATTACAATTTTCAGTAAATACATTTTTAGTAATATCTATATAAATAAATAGAAACATTGGCTTGCAGACAAATGGCTTTTAAGACTAATTATTGATCTCTTCTTGATGTTCAGAGATGCTGCTTATAGATTTCACTTGTAGCATGTTTTTTACAAGTAAACTTTAGCCCTTTCCCAGGGCTGGCATTAGTCATGTAAATCCTGTCCTCTTTGGTATTAAGGGATTTGAACAGCATGTGTATCTTGTGCTGGCCTTCTCCATGGCATGAAAATTTACCTTCATACCTTCAGTGTCAAACACTGAATATATTATTCATACAAGCATCAAGCACCCTCACAACCACATGATTATAAATTTAGATGTTTAGTGATAAAAAGTTAGTCCTAAGTCATTATTCATACACCAGCTGAGACTATACAGTGAAGTCAATGACTGGCTATTGATATAGACCATACAACTACTTACAATGGTTTTGGGTTCTTCTACCTATTCCAAAGGGAACAGTCTGTGCATGAAGGTGTCCACAGTCTGACTAATTATAGCATCATTAATATATGCTTTGTATATTAATTACTAATATAGTGACATTAATATTATATGTTTATATATATGTTGGGATGCACCTGTCCTAGTAAATCAGCAGGGAGAGGGGATGTTTCTGGCACTGCAATACAGTGCTCTGCTCTAATAAATATGGTCCCTGAAGCCATCTGGCCTGGGCCAAAAGCATGCTCTCAACGACTGCCCATCACAGCTGAGGAGCTAGAACAGGCCATGGAGCCACCCCAAGAAGTAGTTTGCACACAGTCATCCTGCTTTGGAGGGTAAGAGTTTCATACTACATACACAGGACATTCCTGTCTGCTGAACTCGGTGCCAGAGAAGAAGTCCCAAGCATGTTTAATTTTCTCGTATACTACCACAGTCTTGGAGCTTAGTCATACACCAAAGCAATGGACCCTGACCTATGGACCCTATCTTTACAGTTTGCATTTAAGGCAAGGAACATCTGTCAGAAACAAGGATCAGAGAGGAAAGTAAGCGTAAGACAGAGAGTTGTGACACTCAGGTTGCCTAATCATTGTCAGAAATTGGAGGAAAAAGAGAGGCAAATAGCTGATACTTAATATACGTCACCTAACTTCAAAACATATGGTTCTGCTGGCTCTCTTGATGTTGATCATACCAAGGACTGACTGACTATATGAAATTTTATTACCTTGCTGCACTTCTTACTCTATGCTTCTCCCTCATACTGAACAACCTGTTCAAGTTTCAGAAATAATTTCTATTATATTTCAGTCACTGGTGCTTTCAAAATGCCATTGCTCTTGCACCTAAAGTTTTCTCCCCATCTGTTTCCCCTATTTTCTGTTCACCTGCTTGTCTATCAACAGTGTAAAAACATACCAAAGGGGGGGATGCGCTCCACTTCTGTCGAGCAGACGTTCTCCTCGTGTGCCCATCTGCCATAGGTGGCAGAGTAGATGATAAGGAACTTGGACTCCTGACAGTGGAGTTTCAGTTCCTGGTTTTCACATGCTGATTTGGTTTTGTATTCAGCTAAAATAGAAGCAAATAACAATATGGTAGCATGAGGCAATTTACATGGCTGGACTGTTAATAGCAAATAGCAGCATCACAGAAAACAGCTTTTCTGCAAGTTCTGTTGCGAGTGCTATGTGGCACTATTACAACCAGAGACAAAGCCCATAGCAAAGTGGAGTGTTTCCTCCAGCTGAATTGCTCCCATATGACTATCTAAAGCCTCCGGCTCCTTTTTGAAAGGAACTGAAAAGTTAACTTTTGCCAATCTCCTCTCCCAGTGGAACAGCCTCCCCCCTTTCCCGCCTGATTTCTTGGCTTGCTTTCCATCGCTACTCAGTAGGAGAAGCCTCGGCCTTTCCTTTTGTCTCTCCCAGGGACAATGTTGCATTCTACGCCTACTTCAGATGCCCGCCTGAGCGCTGAGAGCCTCTGACCATTCATCAATCATGGGGACGGCTGGTATCACCCAGTGCCACCGTGCACAGCACTGAGCGAGCGCCCAGGAATGGGAGGCACAATGGCACGGGGATGGGCTACGTACCCTGAGCCAGACAGGGCTCTCGGCTGTGTTTGCACGGCTCCACCAAGGTCAGTGAGTTTCCCTTGGGCGTGACTATCCAGCAGGGGCTCATTTGAACGTTTTGCTGACAAAGCCTTGTGAATCAGGAGGCTGAGAAAAATACACCCCCTCCTTTCCTCAGCTGGCACAGGCACACTGGCAGCGTTCTCGGTACAGAGGTGGAGAAGCCAGTGAGATTGTCTTCCAGACAGTTTTGTCTTCCAGACACATTTTAACCAGGGGACTGGTTAAAATCTGCCATCTGTCCGCAGAGGTCTCTTGCTGGCCTAAGCAGCTGCTCTGCTTGCAGCACTTTTCCACTCAAGTCTTGCTGGTCTAGGTATGGTGGCAAACCTTTTTCGTGCAAATAAGGCCAGGGAGAAGAGTTTATTCTGCTTCACTTTTTTGTCTTTCAAAAATGTGAAAACAGGAAAAGGAGGGTCCTGAGCTGAGCAGGAGCAAAGGGAAACCTTATTGTTACTGCGTGGTATCCCAGTGAGTGGAGCATGGATGTTGGTGATAGGGGAACTGGAGAGAGAAAACCCTCCTATCCATTCAATAAAGAAAATATTACTGTTTCATTTAGAATAGAACAGATAAAAATGGGTTAATGTTCTTGGTAATAGTCCAGTTTCTTCCATGTGAGCTCATCAACAGTCACAAGTTTAAGTCTAAAAAGTGTTGTTTTTTAAAAAATACTTGACCTGCTGCTCATTGTTACTTCTGCAGAAGCACCTGCCATACCTGTACACCCATGAGCATCAAGCCAAGAAAACAGAGGCTCTGACCCAAGGGCTAAAGCAGGGCTCTGTGTCTGTACAGGTGCACTCCATGGCTGCTGGAAAGGCTGGACAGACAGCAGGACAGAAACCTGCAAATGGTGTAAGACAAAGGTAGGAATACAAGAGAGACCTCTGCAGAGATACAGCCACAGAGGAAAATAAAGTATGTCTAAACAGATGAAAAACTAAGGGAGCCAGGCAATTGCTTAAATGCCCGCTTGAAGGCAAGGAGATTGTAAAAGTATAATCAAGTGATTTCCTCAGTAAGGATGTCTTCCACAGCCAAACATAACAATATTGGTATCTTACCTACAAATGTAAATATCCTATCACATGAAATCACACAATTTACACTGAAACTGGACTATTCCTCAGTTCTGAAGGCAGCACTTGCTGTTAAATACACTTTTCACCAGCTTTTGTAAAATCCAGATTACAAAGAATATTGTACATTCAAAGTAAGTCATTTCCAGTGTGAAAAATACTAAGCAGCTTATAAAAGTAACAATCAAGATCCCAATACACTTTTGATTAGTAAATAGAGATTTTTAATGACACAGACACAGCTATGACCTTCATCTACTATTAATAATGCAGTAATTGTAATATGTAAAAAAATAATCTTTAAACTATAAGATAATAATAGGCTCATACAATGTGTTGGGTTGGAAGGGACCTTTAAAAGTCATCTAGCCCAACCCTCCTGCAGTAAGCAGAGACATCTTTAACTACATCAGATTGCTCAGAGCCTCACCAAGCCTGACATAATAAAAAAGATCATAAAAATGTTAAATTTCAGGCTTTTTTTTTTTTTCCCCACCTGATGATTGGCCCAGTAAATCTTCCTGGGAGTTCTTGCGTTAATGCTTTGCCAGAGGTAACACCTGCCTACTCCATTCCCGTATCTCTGCTCTGACTTCAACACTTTGCCCTTCAGGTTGCTTGCCACCCCTGTTCCTATTCCACCAATGAGGTCTACCTTAATGCTCTGATTAAAGGAAATCTCTTTTGTGCTTTCTCCTTTAGTTGTGGGATGGATTTCCGAGTTGGCTGGTAAACCTACCCATAAATCATCGTTCAACTATTTTATTTGGGACCTATTTCAGCCACACTGGGGATTTGCTGCCAAAAAAAAAGCTGAGCCCCCAGGCTGTTGGGGCTTGTTCTCATATACAATAGCAACAAGAAAAACAATTAAAAAGCACCAATAAATGAAACCTCATGGGGATTGTCTTAATCTGTCTGACACTTTTCTCATGTTTACGAAGTGCATTCTCTTTGTAACCCTTACATATCAATGCTAATTACCTGCATAGAACACAGGTGATTCTACAATGAAATTTGGTAATAAAATTAGCCATGCATGTGTATCCTCCAGCCATTATTGTACAAATGGGAAGCAGTAACAGAGGATCTTTGAAAGCTTTGGTCCTACCTCCTCAAGCACTTTCGCATATACCTTTTTGTGGTATCTGATTCATCATTTGGATCCTTTGCCTAACCATCTGTTTTTGCTGTTCAGCTCTATCTTTCTATTATCATTGCCATCTCTTTAAAAACAGTTTCCAAAATATTTTTCCTGTCTAGTATGATGTCTGACAATCTGACTTTGCCAAACTACACTGGTCATTAAACTGGCAGCAAGCACACTGAAGTTGTAAACACAATGGAGAGCTAAGGTAATGCAGAAAAAACACAATTTGCTATTAATCTCAGAGTCTCAAAACTTCACATAGATTTATGCAAAGCCTTGTGCAGCAGCATTTTAACCAAAACAAACAACAAAACACACACAAAACCACATTTTCCTGATGTGGATTACTTACTAGGTTTGCATTTAAAGGAGACAAGGAGGAATTTAGTGGTCCCTGGACACAGATCAGGTCCAAAAACCCGACTATTGACAAGGAGCTGGCAGGATCTCAGGTTTTGGCATTCATCCAGTACTTTCTAGAACAACGGGCAAAAAGGATAGGCTTGAAAACAAGGTATGAATCTATACAGCAATGAGAACACTTAGTTGTACTTTTTTCTATATGGGAGATAAACTATTCCTTCACAACATTTTGGCTATGATCATGTTAGAAACATCTGGATTTAAGCCACATCTCTACTGGACTTTGAGTCATGGCCAAGTTTATGGGAACACGTTCATCACAGTAATGCCCAAGGCAACTGAGGATGTTACCGACATGCTGTTGTTCGTCGCTCTCTCCTTTGCCCACAGCCAGCCAGCCACATCTTGCTGTGTGTGCCACCACAGCCTCTGTGGTGCTTGGGACTCTGTGTAGAGCCCAGAGCAAGTGGGAACACCCTCAGCCTCTTCACCAAGGTGCCTCAGGCTCTCACACACTCCTGATTTTACAGAAGCATGATGTTCCAGGGAAGCATGGAAACTCAAAGAGATGTCTTTTTAACCATTTAATCCCAACCTACTTAAGTTTACCTTATCATGGCCTGTGTTTCTTCAGTCGAAAGAGCCCTAACTAATGACTTGGTGTGCTTAGTGATGTTTAAGCACACCCATAGCTTTAAGCCACATGTACGACCTCCTGCTTAAGGGGCACATACTTTTTTTTGCTTGCATTTACACACATTATCAGGTATTTACTTGACTTGCCACTTGACCAAATTTCAGAATTGGTTTAATCGAATAGCACAGATGTGCCTGTCTATCCTAAACCTGCTTGTCTTTTTTTTTTTTACAATGCTGTTCTAAGGCTATATCTAACCCAGATTTTTTTGGCCGAGCCAGATACCATGGTTCTTAACTATGGGAGGCAGTGGCAACAGAGGAGGACAATAAAAAGGTCAGCAGTGTTCAACACAGAGGGTCATGTGGGCCCTCTGCAAGTTCAGCAAAAGGACTGAGTACTCCTACTGCTCACATTAGTGTTCCCACTTCATCAGTGGTTTGGGAGCTGTAGCTAGAGAAAATACAGAGACATTGCCCAAGATGACTCTGAGTCCAGTTTTTAATGCAGTCACAAGCCAAAGCACCCAAACCCAATTCAATTTAAATGCACCAGTATACTTATGAAATTGCTATTCACCTTCAAAGCCCAGATTAGAGAGCGCTGTCTATACACTACTTTTGAATAGTTTTTGTTGTTGTGCCCAGGATTCTTGGTGTTTAAAATCACAGCAGACTTTGATAAGGAGGGCACTGTCTCCGGGTCACCCCACTCTTAACAGAAGTAACTGTAATATACCAATTTTTGAAAGTTTTTAAGTACTCTCATAAAATCTATGGGAATTTTTGCCTTGTTTCTCATCAGAAGGGGTTTCAGTCATACCAAGAGGCCAAATCAAAAATTTACCACTGTAACAGCACAAGCTGCACTCTTGTTTCCAGGATGAGAGAGCTGGCAGTGGCTGAATCTCTCCTGTCATCCTTGGAAGCCATGCCTCCCAAGCAAAAATGATATACATAGGCAGCACATTGCAGACTGATCTGTAAAACTCCTGCCTTTTTATTCCTATAGGTAGAAGAAAAGGACTTGCATCCAACTTTTTTTGAGCATTAAGTACACTCTAAAGAGTTTAAAAGGGAAGGAAAAGCACAGCAGACCTAATTTTATCAGTTAATTCACCTTTTACAGAGTTGGAAGTCAAACAAATAACTCCTCCTTAATTGGGATTGCTCTGGAACAGGCCAGTGAAATAGAGTTACGTCTTCAGCACATGGAGATAGCTGTACCTTACTGAGTCACCTTCTGTTTGCACCTGAGCTGAATCATCTCCTGTGCATCTGTTTGTATTTTCTTCTACTTAATGCAAACAGCAGTTGCATTTTCTATCATGATGCTGTGCAAAACACACACAACCACAAAAGCAAACAATGATAGTCATAATGAGATAGGACTGGGCTGTTAATATCTCAAGACTTTGCAGTGATCCTTTTAATTGGAGGTCACCGTAAAAAATGCCTGTTATGCTTCCTCTCGACTGCAGGGTAGCATCACGCCCAATTATGCAGACTGCAGAGGCGGTTCAGCAGGGAAGGGGAGGAGGGATGAGATCACTGGTGCTCTTTTCTAAGAAACCAGTTTACAGGATGTGTCTCTTCTCCTTGACAGAACCGGAACTCCCTGAGATGCAGAGCATTCGTATCTCATGTTTGTGGCCTCGTCAAAATGCTTTCATGCCTTTGATCAGTGACAGTGCCTGAATGATGATGATAGTTTATGCAACAGTTATCCCATGCCCTGTTTATTATATTCAAGGGGAAAAACCGCCCATGGAGACGTCACAAAGGCCCTCACAAACCCAAAATAATCATTGGTGTTGCTTCACCGTGGTCAGTAAAATGACATCAAGGATGCATCTGGCCTACTGTTTTTGGTGGAGAGATGTACTTTCACATGGCCCATAGGTCATGCCTGGAATGTCTTTTAGAAGTTGTAGTACAGCATGGGCAAGCCACACTTATAAAACTGCCCTAATAATATTTCTGGAGAGAGAATATTACTCCATAAAACTCTTAACTCACTAGCGGTAGGAACAGACATTCCCTGTTGTCAAGAAACAAAGTGTCGGCTGCAAGCACAAACGTTGCAAGCTTCATCAAAGTTTCTGTAAAGCATTTACAACAGCTTCACCAACACAACATGTTCAGATTCCACTGACTTACTTCCAATACATTACATTTTTGCAATGATTTTCTGAATTTGGCCAAACACTGGGAATTTTCTCTATGATGAAACAAGCCTTTGACAGCACTGGAAGTCAAACCTTCTAACCCTTGTTACAAAAGTCTACACAGCAGAAAGCGATTTATGAAGTATAAGTCATTTCATACTTAAGCAGGCCCAGTAAATACACCATAGGATATTACTGATACAAATCATGTATTCACAGAAATGCAGACATCTGCAGAAGTGCTTAGGATCTGCTGTGTAGCTGTCCTGGTGTCTTTTCAATGACTGAAGATTGTCATGGAACAAGCCAAACACCAAGCAGAATGCTTGTATTATATATTATATTAATTATATTTTTTAACCCAGATCTGTCCACTATTTGTATCCTCTCCCAGGGACAAGGAGAGCCTGTGTGATAGATTAAAACTGATCTGCTCAGTCATGACCAGTTCTTGATTAGAAGGGAACTGATTATTTTCAGGAACTTGGAGAACAGGGTTTGCAAAGCAAGGCTCATCAGAACAGAAGGCAATCTCAAAGCTTTCACAATCCTATGGTAATATCCTGCAGGCCAGACAAATCATTTGAATTCTAATACTTCTGATGGTAAACTCACATAGACACTATGTCATTTCATTCAACATTGTGAACACTTGCTGTTTTCACACAGCGTAGCTCACTGCATTGGAAACTGTCAAAACATTCTGAGCCTTTACAAAGTGAGATACCTGCAAAGAGGTGGGTGCCACACAGTTTATGGGTTCTGTCATCCTGGTTTCAGGCTCCTGAGTACCACACATGTGGTAGTCTTGCCCGTAAAATGCTGACTGAACACTTATTGTTGAATGCCGAGGACAGTGCAGACTCAAATGTTCCCCATCGCAGGCATAGGCAGTGTGATTTTGCAGGAGTTTGGTTAGGTAACCTAGAAAATATTCAGCTCTGTTACAACTAGTACAGGAAATGACAAGTTCGTTAGATAATAAGAAAACCACAATCAGTCTCTGGAAAGGGCATTGCAGTCAAGGTTATACATATGGCCCACTGCCACACCACATGCTTCTGTGAATGGGTCAACCTTTACATGCTAGTAACGCTCAGGTCTGGAAAACAAGAGGTCGCGTGGCAGTGAGTCAGAGCCCTACCAGCACTCCACCAGCAGCACTGTGTAGAAGACGTCATTTCACAGACAATAAATGGGCTCAGCCCCTTGCCAGTTGTCGTTGCTTCTTGTTTCCAGAAGTTGGAAAGGCTATTGCTTGCAGGTTTTGCAGGCTAGACTCTTGCATCCTAGCTGGCTAAGGCATTTCTTAAACCTCATCTTAAACTGACGGTGTGCACTTCTGGTCTCCTAGGCAGTCATGTTCCCCCACAAGGGATACTAGAAGTGATTCTCTCTGTATCACTTGATGCAAGGATGCAAGGACAACTGAGTAAAGGTGGTCCATAAGTACTGGACATGTATGTGCTGGACAGAAACATGGAAGTAAGATATACAGAATTTTGTATTTGCTAGAAATACAGGAGGGAGAGAGGTAGGATCTGTATGCAGCTGTCCACCTGTACCATCCGTTTGCATCTACTAATAAGTCAGTTCATGAGCACCACAGCAAATGACAGCTGTTTTTCTGATTTGTATTTCATTACCTCTCTAGCCAAGATTTCTGTTATCACCACAAGTATTTATAAATTTAACCTCTTACTGACCTTCTCATTGCTCTGCAGAATGCCCTAATGAAAATGTGCAGGCTGCTACCTTTGACTATTATGAATTAGCCATTGTGATGGGAAACCACTGGGGGTAATTAAATTCAAAGACTTTCCTTTGATATCTCTACCTGTCACACTTGACTGAAATGTATCTTTACGCAGAATGGGTTTTTGGGTGAAGAGAAAGAACAGATGTGAGGAACAGGAGAAACAAAGTATACAAAATACCAGTCTACAAATGAAGCAATATCCTTCCTCATCCCCCGTCCATAAACACATGGAAATTAAACCCCAAACTACTTTTTTGAATTTTATGACACAGGTTTTATGACAACTCAATATACTACAATCAAAGCAATTCTGTTTTCTAATTCTTCCACTATTAGCCAAACTTTTTATTAATGTGCATACAGTAACTACATTTGAATAGTTTCTTTATTCTTATACATATATTAAATTCCATGTAATTCTCTCTAAAATAAATTCCCGACTTCTAGAACACCAAATTAACCCACATTCAAGTAAAAAAAAAAAACCAAACAAGCCCAACACAGAAAGTAATGAGAAAGTACTAAGAACTTCCACTGTTCAATCGAAGAAAAGATCTGTGGAGATTTTAAAACTGAGACCGTGATTACATGCTATCGTGGTTTAACCCCAGCCAGCAGCTAGAACCACACAGCCGCTCGCTCACTCTCCCCAGTTTGCATGGGGGAGGCAATCAGAAGAGTGAGGAAAACTCGTAGGTTGACACAAAGACAGTTTAATAAGTAAAGCAAAAGCTGTGCACACAAGGAAAGCAAAATAAGAAATTCATCCACTACCTCTCAAGGGCTGGTGGGTGTTCAGCCATGCCCAGGTAAAGGGGGCTCCATCACACGTAATGGTTACTTGGGAACACAAACACCATCATTCCAAAAACACCCACCCCCCTTACTTCTTTTGCCTCCAGCTTTATATTCTGAACATGATGCCACATGACATGGGATATCCCTTTGGTCAGCTGCGGTCAGCTGTCCCAGCTGTGTCTCCTCCCAACTTCTTGTGCCTCTTCCCTCAGTCCACTCGCTGGTGGGGCAGTGTGAGGAGCAGAGAAGGCCTTGACTGCCTGGCAACAACCAAAACCACCAGTGCAGTACCACACTATTCCCATCCCAAGTCCAAAACATAGCATTAAAACAGGTGCTAGCAAAAGAAACAATTAACTCCATCTCAGCTGAAACCATGACTCATACGTACCTTTTTAATTTCCAAAATTGTAATTTTCCTATCTTTGTGTCTTTTCCAAATGTAAAATTGGTCTCATTAAAGACAAAAGCCACTATCTTCTCCTCAGAAGCCTTTCTTATCCCATTATGGTGACAGCAACATTATTACTGTTAAGTATAACAGAGAAAAAAACCCAAACCATATTTTCTTGTTTTGGTGGCTGAATTAGAACTAGAATGACACATTTTCTGTATCATTAAAACAAAAATTAATTTTCTCAAAGGCAATATTGAAAAAGAGTTTGCTCATGCCATTTAATTTTCACACTTTTTGCTCTTTTTAAACCTTTCATGAAACAAAAAAAAAAAAGGTTTTCAGTGGAAATTTACGCTTTCCAAGTAAAAGATATGAGAACAAAATATTTCAGTTCTCTGGCATCTTTTCCAGCTCCAGGTGTACAACTCGATAGGAAAATTCAGATTCCCTATTAGTTTCTAACCCTGGAAAAAGGAGAAGCCTACTCCACTATTGTCTTNTGATTCTCTCTGTATCACTTGATGCAAGGATGCAAGGACAACTGAGTAAAGGTGGTCCATAAGTACTGGACATGTATGTGCTGGACAGAAACATGGAAGTAAGATATACAGAATTTTGTATTTGCTAGAAATACAGGAGGGAGAGAGGTAGGATCTGTATGCAGCTGTCCACCTGTACCATCCGTTTGCATCTACTAATAAGTCAGTTCATGAGCACCACAGCAAATGACAGCTGTTTTTCTGATTTGTATTTCATTACCTCTCTAGCCAAGATTTCTGTTATCACCACAAGTATTTATAAATTTAACCTCTTACTGACCTTCTCATTGCTCTGCAGAATGCCCTAATGAAAATGTGCAGGCTGCTACCTTTGACTATTATGAATTAGCCATTGTGATGGGAAACCACTGGGGGTAATTAAATTCAAAGACTTTCCTTTGATATCTCTACCTGTCGCACTTGACTGAAATGTATCTTTACGCAGAATGGGTTTTTGGGTGAAGAGAAAGAACAGATGTGAGGAACAGGAGAAACAAAGTATACAAAATACCAGTCTACAAATGAAGCAATATCCTTCCTCATCCCCCGTCCATAAACACATGGAAATTAAACCCCAAACTACTTTTTTGAATTTTATGACACAGGTTTTATGACAACTCAATATACTACAATCAAAGCAATTCTGTTTTCTAATTCTTCCACTATTAGCCAAACTTTTTATTAATGTGCATACAGTAACTACATTTGAATAGTTTCTTTATTCTTATACATATATTAAATTCCATGTAATTCTCTCTAAAATAAATTCCCGACTTCTAGAACACCAAATTAACCCACATTCAAGTAAAAAAAAAAAACCAAACAAGCCCAACACAGAAAGTAATGAGAAAGTACTAAGAACTTCCACTGTTCAATCGAAGAAAAGATCTGTGGAGATTTTAAAACTGAGACCGTGATTACATGCTATCGTGGTTTAACCCCAGCCAGCAGCTAGAACCACACAGCCGCTCGCTCACTCTCCCCAGTTTGCATGGGGGAGGCAATCAGAAGAGTGAGGAAAACTCGTAGGTTGACACAAAGACAGTTTAATAAGTAAAGCAAAAGCTGTGCACACAAGGAAAGCAAAATAAGAAATTCATCCACTACCTCTCAAGGGCTGGTGGGTGTTCAGCCATGCCCAGGTAAAGGGGGCTCCATCACACGTAATGGTTACTTGGGAACACAAACACCATCATTCCAAAAACACCCACCCCCCTTACTTCTTTTGCCTCCAGCTTTATATTCTGAACATGATGCCACATGACATGGGATATCCCTTTGGTCAGCTGCGGTCAGCTGTCCCAGCTGTGTCTCCTCCCAACTTCTTGTGCCTCTTCCCTCAGTCCACTCGCTGGTGGGGCAGTGTGAGGAGCAGAGAAGGCCTTGACTGCCTGGCAACAACCAAAACCACCAGTGCAGTACCACACTATTCCCATCCCAAGTCCAAAACATAGCATTAAAACAGGTGCTAGCAAAAGAAACAATTAACTCCATCTCAGCTGAAACCATGACTCATACGTACCTTTTTAATTTCCAAAATTGTAATTTTCCTATCTTTGTGTCTTTTCCAAATGTAAAATTGGTCTCATTAAAGACAAAAGCCACTATCTTCTCCTCAGAAGCCTTTCTTATCCCATTATGGTGACAGCAACATTATTACTGTTAAGTATAACAGAGAAAAAAACCCAAACCATATTTTCTTGTTTTGGTGGCTGAATTAGAACTAGAATGACACATTTTCTGTATCATTAAAACAAAAATTAATTTTCTCAAAGGCAATATTGAAAAAGAGTTTGCTCATGCCATTTAATTTTCACACTTTTTGCTCTTTTTAAACCTTTCATGAAACAAAAAAAAAAAAGGTTTTCAGTGGAAATTTACGCTTTCCAAGTAAAAGATATGAGAACAAAATATTTCAGTTCTCTGGCATCTTTTCCAGCTCCAGGTGTACAACTCGATAGGAAAATTCAGATTCCCTATTAGTTTCTAACCCTGGAAAAAGGAGAAGCCTACTCCACTATTGTCTTTGCTGCTCCTCATCTAGAGACCAAGAGAGAACAGGAGTCAGCTGGTTGCACCTCCCAGTGCAGCAAAGAGGTAGCTGAGTTCCTTCACTCATTGAACTCAGTCTGAGCACTGGCAGTAAAATCAGGATAGAAAGAATTTCGTGCCCTCTATTTGCAGCCTAGATCCCAAGGAGACGAGCCCATCAGAAATTGCCACGGCTTCTCACGGGTTAAAAAAGCCCAAACAAAAAAACCAAAACAAACAAACAAAAAAATACCCACAAAAACAAAAACAAAAAAAACCCACCCAAAACAAATTTTTCCCCTACATTTTCCATGTAACTGAGATCACAAATAATTGAGCTTTCCTGCCGGAGCCACTCCTCTGTCAGCCTGCTCCTGAAAGGTGCTGAGCATTGCTAGGAAAATGGGCTGAATGCCCAATGACACCCAAGTGACTTCGCTACGGTCCGCTACTGTAAAGGGGCCTCCGGTAGCATTTACAGCTGCTGAATGCCTTTGACGTTGCCATCACAGCATAAAGGGCCACAGTGTAAAAGAGTGTTCAGCCCAACGTGAGTTGTGGGCACTCAACACCCTGAAAGATTTAGCCAGATATTTGTAATCATTTCAATTCTTCAGGTTTTAAGTTACCTGGAGCCAAGAGTGCTGTATACAAAACAGCCCAGTATTCCCTAAAGAATATCAGCTATGTTGTGATTTGGATGAGTTCCCTGGCATCTTAACTGCTACTTTGATCCTGCAAATTCCTAATCCAGTATCTAAGCACCTTTCTCCAACAATTGCAACTATTCAATCCTTTAAAAAAAAAGTTTCTGCAAAACTTGCTCCGATTCTGTATAAGCAATATGGTTCACTTGTAAAAATAGCATTAGGTGGACTGGTGAAAATAAGACATCATGTTCTCTGGCCTTGTAAGTGGCATTTAAAGGAACTCTGCTACTATTAAAATCCTTGTGTATTTGCACACAATAAAGGATAAAAATAGTAATGGAAATTGGCTGAAACCTAATGTTCTCTGATAAGAGAAGTGGTGACGTACTAGTATCTAAATTGCTTGTCTCACATGGCAGACCACGTAAACCGGCATTTTTTATTACTACACACACAGACTACTTAGACACAGGTGGTCAGTCCTTTGCAAAGAGTTGTGCTGACTGGGCAGCTCACAGCCCATGCTGAGAAAGAATTCCCACTGGGAAAAGCCACAATTTCCTCTTGCTCTTCCCTGAAAAACTCTACCTTCTCTCCTCTTCTCGTGCTGGCCCACTTCCACATACCGGGTGGGGCGCTCCCTGCCCTGTGCCCACTCAAAGGATAGGACTTGGAGAGGGAATAAAGTTTTCTTAGCTGCTACCACCTCTCACCTCAATCCTGGAGCGGTGCTTGCGCCAGGAGGGAGCAGCTTCCAGTTCATAGAATCACAGAATGGTTAGAGTTGGAAGGGACCTTAAAGATCACTGAGTTCCAACCGCACTACCATGGGCAGGGACACCTCCCACTAGACCAGGTTGCTCAAAGCCCCATCCAGCCTGGCCTTGAACATTTCCAGGGATGGGGCATCCACAACTTCCCTGAGCAACCTGAGCAAGTGTCTCCCCACCCTCACACGAAATAATTTCTTGCTAATAGCTAATCTGATTTAGATTATCCACTGATTTATATTATCCATTGTTCATTTTAAGATTGTTACCCCTTGCCCTACCGTTACACTCCCTCATAAAGAGTCCCTCCCCATCTTCCCTGTAGACCCTCTTCAGGTACTGGAAGGGGCAATAATGTCTTCTCGATACCTTCTCTTCTCCAGGCTGAACAACCCCAACTCTCTCAGCCTGTTCTCACAGGAGAGGTGCTCCAGCCCTCTGATCATCTTTGTGGCCCTCCTCTGGACCCATTTACTACTGCTCCATGTCGTTCCTACACAGAGCAGTTATTTTCCCTCATTTCCTGGGCAGCGTAGCCTTGTACTCACCCCAGTAGAAAGCTTCATCTTCTTGAGACCACGAGTATCCCTGTATTGTTTACCAAATTCTGTACAGAAACACATTTCCCTCAAGGCAGCAAGTTTAGCCGAATGACAATGTAAAGTTAAGGGAAAAATATGTTCTTATCTCCACAATTAATAACAGCCACGATTATCAGGAGAGAGGGCATTGTAACAGTTGAATGGTTCTGTCAGTCTTTCTGAGGCATGCTTCCTTTTCTGCATTTCTCTCAACTAGCGCAGTTAAATCAGGTCATCCAAAATAGACAGCGGGGTTGTGTCACCGTCCAAAATCAGACAGCAGGACTGTGTCACTTTCAGGCACCAGCCCAGCACATCGCTCAGGCTACAGGCACCTCAGGGCACTATTTGTTGTTCAGAATCTCCCATTTTGTGTTTAATTAATCATCTGAATTCTGAGAAAACCTTCTTCTTTTTTTAATATCTAATATGGGAACTAGAGGCTGTGCCTGGACTACAACACATCTCTAAGCCCTGGTTCCCTGTGAGCCAGGGAAGTACTTGCTAGCTTCTCTCCAGCCAGCACATGAAGAGATTCCCATCCCCTGGAAGGCATGACACAGGGAGGGCTGGAGCACAACCCCAGCTCGCCCCAGCATGAATGGAGTCAGGTCACAGCTGTGTGCGCACCTGGACTGGGAAATGGGAAGACTTGTGAGTTATGGTGTTTCTTACCCTGAGCGAACAGAATATTAAGCAGACCCTATAAAAATCCTTAGATGCCTTAATGTTTTAAACCTGATGTTGGGGTTTTTCTCTTTGTTTTCTGGGTTGTTGGGTGATGGAGGAGGAGGTGGTTTAGCTATGGCAGTTACTTTTTCAAGCATTATTCTGAAATAAGGAGGACTATAGATTTCTTTAAAGAAAACCTAAACGTCACTCTTCTTTAAAATCGTATGAAACTACATTAAAAAATGTCAGCTACTGTGAGAACTGTCTAAATTAGAAAAACTTGGCAATACTGCAGTGTCCCAATAACATCTCTATGCCTCTGTGTGAAAGCCCCACTAGGAGCGTTCCCATTTATCCAAGACACACACTCATAAGCAATGTATGGGAAGCTCTGCATACAAAATCACGTACAAGCCAGTTACAGGCTGGCTCAGAAGTTAAGCCTGAATCATACAGCAATAAACAGATCCCATTCATTTGAGGGCCAGAAGGTATCATCCCACCCAACTGTCTGCATAACCCAGACTACTCTCTCTTTGTAACTTTCTACTGAGACTCAAAACATCAATGCAGAATCCAAGCGTAATCCTTTCTTCCAGAATTAGCCAAATTAGTCACAGCATCCACTGTGTTGACAAAGAACTTGAACTAAAAAAAAACCAGCACCAGAAAAACATACAAAACACTGAGGCTGAGCAGCTGAACAAAGCTTTAAGCTTTACCGATCACTTCTGGTTGCAAAGGAGGACTGATTAACTGTAATAACAATGACAGGCAAAAATAACTGGCCTGCAGGAGCAAAAAGGTTGCAAATAGATACCTCTTTGTGTGAAATGGAACTCTTAAAAGGTTATAGTTTTTATACTTAACATTCACAACTGGCATTTTTGCTTTGAATAGCAACA
The DNA here is from genome assembly GCA_013400055.1 of Nycticryphes semicollaris. Lineage (NCBI taxonomy): Eukaryota > Metazoa > Chordata > Aves > Charadriiformes > Rostratulidae > Nycticryphes > Nycticryphes semicollaris. The sequence continues at coordinate 267,053 of VXBJ01001371.1, read as the reverse complement.
ATAATGGTAGTAATGAACCCGAAGGTATGAAAACAGCACAAAGATTTCTTTTTTCTCTTAAAAACACTGAAAATTTGAGAACTTAGGAAGTTTCAGTTTAAAAAAAAATACAATGACCAAAAAGCCATCTCAGTCAAGAGACGCATTACATCTCCCATGCATAGCACAAGACAGTACAGGGTACTCAGATTTGCTGGATTTGTTCCTTATGGTGGAAGACACTAACAAGGCCCTAAGGCCCTTTTTCAGTTGTCAGCATTAGAGTAAAAAAGAAATGTGTATATTCTGTCCAGCTTCACTGCACTGGCATGAACCTCACCATATGGAAGCACCAAGGAGAACGGCATTTCAAGCCGTGAGTCTAATGCCTAGCACATATTAAAAGCAATCTCAGTGTTGACTGATGTAATGTCTTGTTGGCAAGCAAGCAGCTTTGCACTGTAGTATTTTTACAGCTTAAAGCTGAGTAGCACACAGCCTACAAGATTTCTCAGAATCAGGCCTTCATATATAGATTTAATAATATTAGTTCCTGTGCATCGTTCAATCTAGCTTAATTAGCACAGGAATTTGCCAGCTTGTTTTAAAGACATACAAGCCCATTTTAGATCAAAATAGACTGAAATAGCACACCTATTGTGTGCTGGGAGTCCCAGAAGGCTAATCCATTCGGTAAATCTACATCAGCTCCCGCAGCTTCATGAAGAATTGTGCCAACAGTCATTAAAAATACACAAGCAAGATTGGCAAGATTGAAGGAAGAGATCGCATGCACTGATAACAGAATTGTTGATAAACTGTACTACAAACACCCTTAGAAGCATCAATCTGATATTTATTGGTATTCGGGATCCACAATATTTTCTCCATTGGTTTGTGAAGGAAGCACTGGAGAGAAATTAACCACTAAGTTTCCTCCCCCATCCCCTCTGCCATCCCCTCCACCAGTCTTTAGAGGCAGCTACACCACAGACCATGCTGTTCAGGGCTTTTGCATAATCACTGCTTTCAGAGCCAGGCTGTGTGTGTGGATGTGATAGTGCCTATTTGGCTCCATTCACAGAAGCAAGGATCTGCCTCTTGTAATTCACTTTAGTCTCTTCCCTCAGTTGTGTGCAAGTTCTTTCTATGACAGCTTTTTCAGAACTAGCAATTGCGATCGAGGACAAAATGTTATCCAGGGAAGACACTGTTTCTAAAATTAATGAAACTATGTTTCTTGCCCCATCATCTTATTATTTTTCATGCGAGTGCCTTGTTAGCTTACTTTTTGAGTCATTCTAGCCAGACTTGGTCTTTTATCAACAAGAAATACCTTTAGGCAGAAGCATTATTTATTCTACTTACTGTTCAGAAATAAGCAGATCAACTTCATTCACCAGATACACATGCAAATTTATACTTAACATATGCTTAACATAGCATATGCTTAACATATGCTTTTTTTGCACAGTCACTGATTTGACTTAATTTCCCTCCATTGCTTCAGTGTACCTTTTTCTGCTATTTCTCTCAATGCTCATACTCTTTACTGGTGACTGCTACCCTATTAACTTCATCCTTTTGCTTGTACTGCAGGAAACAGCATGAAAAGCTGGTTTTCCATGCAAGAAAAACATTTTTTTTTCATAATCATTGTATTTTTCATGTTATTTAAACCTTTTTTGACACAGGGGTTGACATTCACTTGGAAAAATTAGTGGCAATCTAGTTTCAGTGATAGGCTACTGACCATAAAGATCGGTTTCAAAGCATCCAAAGCTGGTTACGTTTCCTAGGATCAGGCCTTGAGAGTTTCCAGCTGACTATTTCTAAAGGAGATGAAGCTTATGAGATCATGATCTTGGTCCATCTGCCATTCCCTTACTCAACTCAACAACTTTTAAACTCAATGCCCAGTTTCAAGGCTGAGGGGTTACAGAACTCAATGAAAAAAAGTTCCTGCAAGTTTCATGAAAATTGAACACTGAGCTGACAGGTCAAAATAAGAGCTGTCACTTCCAACTCAATCCCTTACTAATACTGAAAGTCAACTCACTGCTAAAGAGACAGTGTACGTATACTAGAGAGCTAATCAGCCTGCTACGAAGGGAGCAATTTATTTTCACTGGCCTTAATGACAGATGAAGGATTAAGCCTTCAGTAAGAAAATGCTTAGGTTAAAAGTGAAAATGCTTTTGGGATAGTATGGCAATCAAAGCAGGCATCAGTGATGAAGACCTCACTCAGCTTTACCAACACCTGCAATTCCCTAAAGAAATTGTTTCATTTCATTTTTCATAGTTGTACCTCATGGATCCTAACTTGGATCTTATTGAACCTAATTCTCACTGTCTGCTAAATCTGAGGGTCAAATTAAGAAAGAGCTTGATTCCACTTAATACAGAGAAAGGACCCAGGTAACCAGCAGATAATTCAGCATAAAAACCACATCAAACTCTAGTATGTGAACAGGGTTTATTCAGTGAGTAGCAGCACACACAAGAAGCCAAGCCACAAGTTCTTTTTAGAAAAACAAAGCCAAGACATTATGAAGGAAGTATAGACCACCTGTCACTTTTCTGTTAGGCCAAATGGGCACTGTTTCTCCAGGAACCACATAACCTCTTCATATCCATGCAACTCAGCTGAGACTTGCAGTTACGTGCATTACATTTCTGCAGAGTGGGAAAATTCATTAATCCTGCACTAGCAGACCAGATGCTTATTCTCTCTCATATCCTGCCACAGCCGTTCCGTTTCCTTCAGATTTATAATTTCTTATTCCCTTGTGTCATCTCCTAGGAGTGATGTTTATTTTCACTGTAGCCCAATGGCTTTCTGGATTTCTCCAAGGAAATCAGAGATCGCTATGCAATTCCTTTTTCTCACTGACTTTCTCATCTCATTTTTCCCTTCTCATGTTAGGAAGAGGCAAACTATTACTGATCCCCAAAGATCTTGGCCTGTAGTAAACTCTGTGCTACATCAGTGATACCTCTCTCAGCTATTCCATGAAGCCACTTGTCCTGGGATTTAATATGGAACTATCACAGAAGAAAACGAAGACTTTTTCCCTCCTATCCTGAGATGCTGACAAGAGGTACAACACTGTAAAGGAGACTGTGAGGTTCTTTTCTGCCCTTGCCAAAAAATCCTTCTTTTGATCGCAGAGTAACCTCTTATAATGCCATTAACAAGAAGTAAGAAAAGAAAGGCTCAGCAGGTGGCAACTGCTTCTGGAGCCAGAATGAGTGAATCATTATGACCAAGAGACAGCAAAATTAAGATCTTCCCAAAGACTGCAAGTAGGAGAACCTCAGGTACTAGAGGAATATATTTCTTTGAGAACTCGGATTTATGAACTTGAACCTCCATGCAAATTTAAGAGGGGTGGCTCTTCATTGCCAACTCCTCAGAAAACAAAATACAGGTTTCATTTGGCCAACAGCACTCTGGCTCCAATTCTGCATGTTTTGTATTCGCCATTCAAAAAATCAGATAAACTAGAGATCAGGAAATTTGTCCATCCTCTGGCTGCTCACAGATCTGGAGTGTTATGATTCCTTTATAGTACAGTGAGGCCAAGCCAGAAAAGCAAAAAAAAAAACAGTGCACCTTACCCTCATAGTCTCATGATTTACTTTGTGACACCATTTCATGGTCCCCAACTCAGTTTTAGCATGAAGAAACGAAAAGTCCAAAATTGCAAAATTATCCTGAAAACTTAATGCTTGTCTTCCCATCCAAGAATAAACACAATGAAGAAAAATAAACAGGTATTTGTGGGTTGAGACCCTCATTCAAAGCCCAGTGAAATCCTTGGGAATCCTTCCAGTGACCTCCACACGCTTTCAATCAGGTCTTATATTATGAGTGATGTTTTAAAATTAATTCTAAATTAAGAGCCAAACATCACTGGTATTTAATTTGTTGCCAGAAGCCACACAATAGACCTTTGAAACAAAACTCTTAAAATGCACAGAAATTCACATGAAATGACTCACCAATGCTGAACAAATAAGGCACAACCATGCTTCCTTCTGCTCTTCAGCTCCATTTAAGACACTATTTTCTCTTTCTTTGGTAATATATCAAAATATTTCAAGTTTAATTGTAGATTATGGTTGGCAGATGACAGAATTCTGATAACGGGTGACTAGTCAAACAGTGCCTTCTCTGTCTAGGGCCACTTCCATCATAATCTGAGTATTTATTTGGAACAGGTCTGTTCTCTAATAAAACTGAGGCTGTCTGGAAGCTCTGTCTTGCTAAGAAGGGTATTGGCAGCATATGGAATAGGAAGGCAGCGGGGAGCTAATTCCTGCTGTTTATTTTGAATAAAAATAACATATGATGTGGCAGGTGCCCGCAATCTGCACAGTGGGAACAGAGAGAGTTCCTGCCCCAAAGGTGCGAGAATCAGAAAGACAGACTCAAACATGTTGGTCTCTGAGTATTGGAACTCTGGAAGTCAGTTTTCCTATAGGTTTGTGTCTCATGCCTGAATTTACCAACATCTGCTATAGAGCATCACACTACACTTTAACTCACTTTGGGGGAAGCTCTGGAGCAGCATCCTTTCCTGGGAATACTAGTAGGGCCTAGCTGCTTACACTTAGAAAATGTATGGGAACTTAATAGGACCAAAGCTTTTACTCCTCTAACAAGGATGATTAAATCCAATCAGTGGATTCAACAAAAACATTGGGCAAAATCCACATCTAAAATGGGATGTCATAAGCTACATTCCTTGGGAAAGCAGTGAGAACTGCAGAGAGAACCCTGAAACAAAACCTTCAGTTCAGCACCATGATCCAAACTAAAATCTCACTTCTGATACGCACCTCTCTTGTTGTGCAGAACAAATCCCAGATGCAAACCTGCTCCACTTTGAGAAACTTTAAACCAGACTTTGAGGTTTAACTCGTATATTACTGAATGATGTTTCTAAACTGAAATGTTTTTCTTTAATCAACCAAAATTTGCATTTGACATTTACAAGGCAGTATCAAGAAGATGCATCATTGACATCACTCCTCTTAGCACCTATTTAAATATCCTGGTCGAAGGAAAAGCTCCACTTGCCACAGTGAGTCAACAGAACAGGCTCAAGAAAATTTATACAGGATTTCATCTGACCAATACAAAATCAACAAAAAAACCTCTGCATCATTGCGGTTGGTCATGATTGATCCTGCCACATTATTACAAACAAAGCATTTGCATGAAGGGTTTGTTTGCTTTCCTTTTGCCTGGGGCAATCTGGGATGGGTGAATGCCACAGAACTTAATGGAAACTTTTAATGCAGAAAGGCCACAAGATCAGATTATATTTCTTGGGTGAACTGGTTTGCTTTTTCATTAGATCCATTTGTTTTCTGTTGTTGGGTCAGAAGATCAAGTCTAGGGTTTTAAAGCAATGCGCAGTTCTGTCTGAATGGTTCTTGAAGAAGAAAGAAAAGTTGACACCAGCGGACAAAGATTAAAAGGTTCTACCTAAGCAGCAGGCTGCTTTTTCTGTTCGCATCCAGAAAGTCATTCTTCAGCCCAGTTATGCAATCGCAGTTACTTCATTTTTGATCTTCGGTTACAGCCACGTTTCTTGAAAGCTGCCCAGAAAACCTGGCTGGGACTCAGGTAAAGAAAGGAGATTGA
>VXBJ01001371.1:163813-261383 GCA_013400055.1 Nycticryphes semicollaris | reverse complement strand
AAAAAAGAATTGGAAAAAAAAAAAAAAAAAAAAAAAAAAAAAAAGGAAGACGTGAAAGGGTGGATGCAAAATACCCACAAGTGAATATAAAAAACAGTGAATGGATGTTCCTCAGTGTCGAATTTGCTTCCAGGACGATAAGAGAGCAGTTCACTTCTGCACAGATGAGGAAAAGGTGGGAGAAGGAGCAAGGCTAGGACAGAGAGCCAAGGGGAGAGCCCCAGCACTTTTCCCATTGCCAGCAAGGAGGACAGGGGGATGAGATGAGGGAGCAGTGACTCCTACTGTTGGGAAGGTACACGCTCCTGAAAAACAGCCACCATCCTCAGCAAAACCAACCCTCCCTCAGCAGCAGTGGTAGCAGAGAGTTGGGCTTTCTATAGCATCAATAGAGGTATACATGTACTACTGTTGTAAGTTTGCAGGTCTTGCCAGCTCCTTATTTTGCCCATTTGGGGAAACAGTCCGTGAACATAGAGGAGTGGTGAGGAAATGGCCTTGATTTCTTGAAAAATGTGGCTCCCTCCCAGTGTCTTGGGAGCCCAGGGTATTTAGGATTTTGGCTCCCAGACAATGGAGAATTAGCAAATTCAGAGCAGTCTTCAGTCTCTTGGATTGAGACCTGATCTCAAATTTGAAAGGTGCAAGTGATCACTGAGAAAAAACACATGAAGACAGAACTTAGTTGATTAGGAATGAAACTGTGGCCATAAATATTTTGGTAAAGAAGAATTTTAAATGTCTTTTGAAGAGCAGGAGTGAGGGGAAGCAAATTCTCTAGCTGTAGGATGAAACCAATAGGCACAAAGATCTAAGGAAATAACCATGAATTAAGTCTCTGTCTCTTCTTCCAAACCCCCACCTTTCAGATTCAAATTTGGGCATACACATCTGGATTCCACTTAAAAAAAATTACCACATAGAGGGCTGCAAACCTCAGGGCAAACCTCCACTTTCAATAACCAATGCAATTAATAAATATGTTCTTTGCTGCCACCAAACTGCTAGAGAAGAATAGATTATGCAGATCTTCAAGTATTGTGTGCATCACCACTACTTTACTTCAAATATCTCCTGCTATTAAAAGGAGAAACTAATTTTGCTTAGTGACACTGAGTCCTCCTCTCAGAGTTTGATTTACAACTGCCGCTGGAGTCTTGTTTCAGAGCATCCCGCTCCCTAGAAAATACCAATTCACATACCAGTTCATAAAATGTTATTGCACACTGAAGAAATGTCTGAGGAGAAAAAAAACAACAAAAAACCCACCAACAATTTTTTTTTTTCATAGTTAAAAGCTGGAGTGAGAAACATATGAGAACAAGAACCTGCAGCTCTATCTCCTGTAAGGACAAGAGTAATAACAAGACCACAATGGCAACTGACCTGCAATAAACAAATGAAGAGATTCTACTTGCAGCCAGAGCTGCCAAGCTCTCTCTCTCAAAAAGGGAGGGATAAATAGTGTACTAGTTTCACTCCTTCTGTTCTGTGAAGTGATCCATAAAAAATGATCACAGTTTTCTAAATGGGGAAATAAATACAAGTCAAACATTAAAAAAGAAAAAAAAAAAAAAAAAAAGAGAGCAACACTTCACTATCCACATACACTGCTCCCTGCTCCCCTTTCCAAAACATCAAACAAATTTCCAAGGGGGGTCATCTTTGTGTTGTTACCAGCAAGCAGCTAGGAGGTCTTGTGATTAACAAATGGACTCTGGGCAGGTTAGAATTGCTAGCACGATTTGATACACACGTAAAGAGAACAACAAAGTTTTCATGTGCAGTTGTTGCAATTTGACAGAAGCCTGGGAAGCAATTATGGAAAGTTTTCAGGAAAGAAGAGGTGGAGTGTAGAAGGAGAGTGGAACTGAGTTTGGGGCTGCTGAGGTAGAGATCTGATGCTGGAAACACACAGAGTGGAAAGGGCAATGACCCCCCAGAAAAAGCACACATCTGATAATGTGAGTATAAAAGCCTGAAAAGGAGGAAAAGTTCAAGCAACTGGCCTTCCAGTTCTCTGTGCACTCCTAAATTCCCAGTGCCAGGTGAAATTGTGCAGGGCACATTCCAGGTGCAGATCTCGGCTCCTTTTGCTATGACTTGGGCTGCACCTGGAAACCTATAACCTGCTGCCTGGAAACTTTACCCTTAGAAGGGCACGGTTAGACCTGACCCTTTCCAGAAGAGTGAAAGTGCAGGCGGTGGGTTAAGCAGGGGGAGCCAGCTCCCCACTCCTCATCCCTCAGGATAATCCTCTCAGGAGCTGCAGGCACCTTGGCAGTTGCAGGGCGCTGCCCCTTTAAACGGGGCAGATTTGTTTTCATGTAAATTCAGCACGGCTTATGAAACACAAAAAAATCAAATCGCTGTTCCTGCTGAGGGAGGAAGCAAATAAGGAAATTCAGCGGCTCTTAGAAGCCCAGTTTGAAACTGCTATTACGGAGCTTGTCGTAATTCTTCAACCGGTATTAAACAGACCGGGGATGGTACTGCAGGGCGTCATCCTACATCTGACAGCTCCTGGCCCACAGCACCTACTTCTGAAGTAGCTAAAAACTTCTCCTTGTGTTCTGGATACTTCTGTTTTTAAAAGGCTCCAGTAACATTTCGGTCTTTTCTGCCATTCAGGATTAAATCTCCACGTTAAAAGGAAATGTGAGCAGAATTCGTTCAAGCCTAGAAACTCTGCAGCCTGGCAAGAATTTGGGAATCTGATTTTCTTTTCTACATCTTATTTACTGAACTGTCTGCATGACATTTTTAATACTGATCTCTGGGGCGAGACAGAGATTTTCCCTTGGTCATTCTACCTATTCAGAAACTTCAGTGCACAATGAATACTGAATACAGCTGTACTTCTGAAATGTATCTTGGATAACCTTATCTAAATAACTTCATTTGAAGAGTGAATGGACTTTTGTGAGAGGAACTTTCCTAGGTAAATTGGAGGGATATATTTTAACTCAGTGGCTATTTGAAAGGGGAAAATTTGAACATTTATTTTATTTTCTTGGGGAGAACTACCACGTGACTCCAAAACTAACATCTACCAGCCAGCAGTTAAGCCAATAAAACACTGTAGAATGAGATAGCAAGCATTTAAAAGCCTTGTACACGTGAAAGGAATCCAATAGAAGAAACATAGTTTACCCAAGTATGTAATTCTGGTCTTTATATTTGGTGGTTGCTTGCTTAGAAATGTTCAGGTTTACAGAGCTGGACACAATAATAAAATCACAAACTGTATTTTCCTATTGCTGAGAAAATAGTTGCTAAAGAACCATCACCAGCATTTTGAACTGTATTAACACGAACTCTATTAATATGCATAACAACACATTTGGACTATTAATTATATACTAACTTTGTTCCGGTGCACTCGACTGGCTTTTGGAAAGTTCTGCTCTGTTCATTAAGGGTAAGGTTTGCTGTTTGCCCTAGAGGCAGTTCCTTAAGCTTGCAACTGCCAGGAATATGCTGGGCTTACTGTTAAATATAGAAAGGAGAGGAACCGCTCTCCTAAACAACTTTCTAACAGCAGTGAGATGTCCTGGAGCACAAGAGGAGTTACAAAAGCGCAGTTTTCCCTAACAGAAAAGAAAGATCGCTGCTTCTTTCTGCTGGAAACGAGGATGCCGTTCCGGTTTCCAGAGTCATTTCATTTGGCACTGGCGCAGCACCCCTGCAGCCACCACGTATGCGGGTTCCCAATGACAAACCAGCGCCTCTGCTCACTTCGAAGCGGCTCTCGCCATCCCAGCGCTACGAGGACGAAACGCTCTCCCCGCAGAGAGAAGGGCAGCGTTTGTCGGCTACCGGAGTTCAGGACGGCTCGCTCAGGGCCCGACTCCAAGCCTCCGGCAAGAAAGCGGGAATCTTTCCAGGGACTTCCAGAGACTTTTTGGTTAGGCCCCGTCCCCGTTCACGCATGGCTTTCCCACCGCCTGGCTGAGAAGAAACCCTAGATTCAAGTCCTCACGCCCCTTCCCACCTGGCCCCTCTGGGAAGCCCTTTTAACTCTCTCTTCCTTCCTCCCCTCCTTCACACGGTGCCGCCGCTACGGCACATCTGAATCATGTCCCCTTGCTCCCCTGGGTGCAAGGCCCGCGTCCCGCCCCCGGGAACACGGCGTGCCTTGGAGCTCGCTGGTCACTACGCAGCTCCCGGAGATGTTTCGGGTGGGGACCGCCAGCGGGCCGGGGAGGGAGGGAGAGAGGGAGGGCGGCTGGCTGGCAGCCTCGGCGGCGGTACGGTGGGTCCCCTCCCGAGGGCTGGCAGCCGGGAGGTAAAGCCGCCAGACCCCCTGCCCACCACCTCCTGCACCGTCCGCCGCGGCCGAGCCCCACGGAGCTCCTCAGCCCCCCAGTGCCGGCCACCGCCTCCCGGGTGACCGTTAGCCGGTCCCTGCCCTCCCGCCCCGTACCTGAGAAGTCGGCCAGCGCCGCCACCTCCGCGCTGCACACGAGGATCAGGCAGGAGAGGAAGCGGAGGAGCCGCCCGGGCTCTACCTGTGGGTGCTGCCCCGCATCCCCGTCCCTCATGGTGCGGGAGAGGGCAGCTCGGGGCGGGGGGCCAGACCCGCCGCCTCACATGATGGGGCCGGCCCCGGCTGGCAGCACAGCCAACCCCCCCCTCCCCGGCCCGCCGGGCACTCTCCGCCGCGGGGCAGCGCCGGCTGCCCCGGGACCGGGCGGGAGGAGAACGAAGAGGGCGGAGCAGCCCTGCCCGAGGCCGCAGCGCAGCCACCCCCCGCCGCAGCGGGAGGAGGAGGTTGGGAGGGGGTGTCCCGGCCGGAGCGAGGTCCCAAGGGGCGAGTGGGCGCCGCCGCGGGGGAGCCCCGCGGGCGCGGTGGGGAAGGAAAGAGGCTTCTCGGCGCTGCCGTGGCTGGCACTGCCCTCAAGGCACATCGTGCGGGCCGGGCTGACTCAGAGCCGGCTGCACCTCGCCCGCCCTCCCCCGGCTCTCTCCACCCCTCTCCGGGCAGTTGGAGGTCCTGGCACCTCCCTCTTGGCGCAGAGACAGGATTTCGCCTTCGCACCCCGTGCGGACGGCTTTATCTTCACTTATTTCTGCCCCTCGTTCCTGCTTGGCAGTGGTTGGAGGGCTGTTACGGACTTGCACACACACCCCGGCTTATGTGACAGCATTTTCCTGCTTGTATTTTTCCCCAAGGCAGGTGCGAGGTGCTCCCCATCGCTCCCCGTCCCCCCGTAGCATCAGTTCCTTGCATTCCCTCCTTCAGACCTCCTTGGCCCGCATGCCAGACCCTGCCAAGTCTCCCGCTCCAGCCCGGCTCCTGTTCCCTGTACGTGGTCTCACAGGTCCCGTTGGGAAACTCAGTTGACAGCCATGCCTGGCAGGATCCCTGGGTGAGGGATTTCAGTGGGCAGACAGCTGTGTTAAGAAATGGCTCTGACTGTTCCACGTTGCAAAAGAAACTTTCTCTGTTTCCTCTCCTTGTATCGTTGCCTGACAACACCTTATCACAGCCCATAGCTTAAAGACTCGTGTAGTTGAGCGTAGCTGAGTTTGAAGTGTGTGTGCCTCCTTAAAGCTTTCATTGCAAAGTGAGAAAACATCTTGAAGTTACTTTGAGAGAGTTCATGTTGTTCTCAGAAATCTTTTGTAAGCCTGGAAAGTAAACCAGCGGGAAGTTCAAACAAATTGTCGTTACAACCTGCTAAGCCACCTTCAAACATAATTTGGAGCTGTAATTTGGACTAAAGAGAATAAATCAGGGCACTCATTTCCTAGTTCCTGTAACAGCTGCCCTTGGGAAACAGCACTGGAAATGGGGCATGAAAGCATCTTCTGCCCGGGGGTTGTGCTTAGGTATAAAGTGGGTAGGCAAGAACATCTAGCTGTTTACATCCTGGCATGCATGTTCACACTGATCTCTTTTCTCCTGAAAAAAAAATAAAATAAAATAAAAAAAAACCAGCAATGAGTAGGTGAGAGATGATGGAACCAAACTAATTCTGTTAAATCTGTTCCTCTCCTCCTGCTCCAACTGAAGTTGAATGAGGTTCAGGTTTGAATTTCCAAACTTTGGAACCTCTTTCTGGAGGTTACACTGAACTTTGACCAGCTTGAACTTCATGTTTGGATCCAAATCTACTTTCTTTCCTCACCCTCTCCCTCTTCACATACAGAACAACAACTGGGTAACATATACATTATAGTCATGCTTCCTTAGTCTTAGCCAGATAAGAGCAAACCAGGTTTCACATGAACCTGACTGAGGTCAGGGACGTTCCTTTAAATTTTACCGAACTCTCATAAATGGGATCAAAGACGCCGAAGTAACAGGACAAAATGGAATAGGTCTGAAGCATCTGCAACTGCAAACATGGATGGGAAGAGATAACAGTAACTCTGCCAGGTGTGTGAAGCTCTTTCTTCTGGCTGCTTCAGATAAGGACAGTGTTTGCCTCTGAACTGAACCAGTTATGCTGTGCCTTCCGACTGTGCTACTGAAAGAACATTTGTGGGAGTCTCCTACTTACTCCTCTCATTTTTTCCCTTGATCTTGCCGTACTTGGTCATTTAATCTGGCACTTCCTGCACTTGCTGTCACAGGTCTATTCCACCAAAGGCAGAAATGAATGCCAGGGAAATTTTATAAGGAGCACAGATTTCTAACCCCCCATAAAACAAAGCATTTGAGGGTCATAATTGGATCTTTTATAAAAATGTTTAGATGACTACAGTGAACTTACTTGTCTGCCCTAACTTCCTACCTGCCATATCTACTTATAGCTACGTACCTACCATGACTTCAAGTGAGTGTAGTCAGATGATCTATGGCTTCAGGATGCCAGACTCTCACTCCCTATACACTCAATGGGGAGATACCTCATATTCAGGCTACCTGCTATAGCTCTAACGGGAAGTGTGTTACCTCCTCCTCTCTGAATTGCTCACTGATCCCTGGAACACAGTTGTCAAGGATGGCAACTCAGTCTGCTATGTGTGACTCTGAATAGACAATGGATGTGTGACAAGTACGCGATCAATGCAGAAGAATATGTAGAACTGATAATGACTGAGAAATACCCTGTACTTACGCTTGAAAGGCTTTGAATCAGAAGATCACACATTTGGGGCTGTTTGCCTAGTGAGAATTTGTGATAACAATGCTTTTTCTAGCCCTGTGGTGCTGTACAAAAAAGACCATCCACTGTTGCAGGAAAGAGTCTGGTATGCTTTTGGCACTGTGCAGGTATAACCCAAAGGCAAAGGCAGTTTTCAAGTGGAATGACTGAACTGGGAGAGGTTCAAAATGTTGTAGGTAACCACCAGGGAGGTGAAGCAGTGATGGTTGAGTTACAACACAAGAGGCAGCTGGGTGCTTCTATGCGTAGATATTTGCCTTTTAGGGATGCTTTCCTATGGAGGAGAGCAACTTACTTTCAGTAAAATGACATTGAAATTTTAAATTTTTTATTTTTTACCTGAATGGAGGACTACTTTTCTATTCAGCATTAACCTAAAATCTCTAATGTTTTTGGTGATTCCTGCTATTCCTTGCTATGAGTAGTCGTTAAATAGTAAGCTTAGCGACAGCGGTGTAAAACACAAAGGTAGAAAGGGAGAAAGTACTCTTTATCCTGATATGCAAAAAGTGGTTTTTTGCCATAGCCTTGGAAGCAACTTCTACAAGCTGGCAATTCTCAATAGTCAGAAGACAATACAACTAATCCAGACATGTTCAGCATGTAGAGTTACAGAATCTCTCAGCCCTGGCCTTTCCTTAGTAGCAACAGAAGTAAGATTAATTTTTTCCCCAAAGAAAAAAATGAAAGCCTGTAAGTTAGAATCCAGGCTAGATATATGTCTGCTTCAAACAGTTTTTTTCTTTTGAACTTGGGGAGGAAAGAAATCATTTCACTGTGTCAAAAATGCAGGAATTGTGTTGTTACATGGAAGCTTTGCAAAAGCAAAAGCAAAATCTGAGCTCTTAATTTCCTTTTTCTCGATATTATTAATTTTTCTCTGAACTTCAGCCAAACTGCCAATTTTAAATTCATATCATGGCTTAGTGTATGGAAACGCAAATAAAATCTGTGCTGTCAGTTAGTAAATAAACAAACAATGTGAAATAATAGAAGACAGTTGAGTTAGATGGCCCACAATTTTCTATTAGTAAAAAAATCTCAACAAGATCTATAGCACAGTAACAAAAAATATCATAAATACATTAGCTTAGAAATACATTTTCACACATACGTACATATCTCCCCACTATACCTCCTACTGCTTTTTCCCCCTATTTTCTCCCCAATAAGTTTATTTGGAGCTGGTAGTCATTTTCATTCTCTTCTCCCAAAATAAAGTTTCCAATAAATTCACTGATGTTCTCTTCAGCTTTTAAGGGTAAAACAAAAAATCTAAATACAAAACTCCAGTCTTTTCCCACATCTTTAAATACTTTATATTCCTGCATTCTGACACAAATGCAATCTACAAGACAGTTCAAACAAGTGGACTGCTATCCTCTCTCTGTTTCTATGGAAATGAGTATCAGGCCGGTTAAAACAAAGCACATGCTTTACAGTAATCACTATATGGCAATTATTTAAAATAACATAGCACATTTTTCCCAAGTCAACCTCAATTCCTATGGATACAAGAATGAAAGTAGTGATAGAGAAGCCTCTCTCAAATTTTTTCAATTCTAAATGTGTTTCGGATGCTCTAAGCTCTCGTGGGGTGCTACAGATTTTAAGCTCTAAGAAGATCTTCAAGAGTGCATTAATTTGAACTTGAGAGGACCAATTCTGCAAGCTGTAGTTAGGAAGCATTCTCATGCATGTAAGCAGAAGTTTGAATGAATACATAGTACAGTACTTCACCCAGCAGATTTTAGAAGAAAGGGAAATATTTGCTATTTTCTGCCTTTTTTTTGACTCAAATCAGAGAGATCGAAGTTAGCGAGCAAGTTTTGAGCCCAAACCGTGACAGTGGTCATAAGATACTTCCTGCATAGTCACCTCTTGGCCGAACTGGTGAGAACATCATAGAGACCCTGTCCAGTTCACAAAAAAGTAGTAAGATGTAACATATGAAGTTGGTAAACCCACTCTTTTGTGTTTAATTCCATCTGAAGGAAATCTCATTCCAACTTCCTCATCACACACAGCAGAAAAGTCACCTCTCCTCATCCTCCTGAATGCTGACAGTTTTACTGGCACCTCTCCTGTATACCGATTATTTTTCCTAGCAGTACATCTGGGCACTTGTATAGACATGAAGTAAGAGGCATGCCCCATCTCACATAGCTTACTGCTGGAAACAAGAAAAAAAAAAAAAAAAGGAAGAACAAATGCACCAAGAAAAAGGTCCTGACTTTGTTGTTCTTCACCTCATAAGGCACTTAAGTCATCCCAGGTCACTTCCTGACATTAATCTTCAAAGAGTGAAATGGGCTATGCATCTTGCCTCCCAGTTTAGGAAGGACATTAGGACAGAGCTGCTCAGTGGACCACGGTCTTGGAAATCAGCCTGTTTACATGTGGAAGTGCCTTATTATGGGTTTATGAGCCTGCCTTTTGGCTGCTTGTTGTCACTGTTTCTCCTTTAATATGTATTTAGGCTAAGATTTTCCAAAATGACTAATGATTTTGTGTACTTGAAATTCAAGACAGCAGCTTTTTAAAGCCACAGAATCAATGTAAAAGCACTGAAAAAGCAGTGGCTTTTCCAAAAACCTTGGAAAATCAAGGCTTCAAGGTCTCCCAAGTTAGGTCTGGAAAGACATGTAAAATTGGTAGTGTTTCAGAAAAAAAGTAACCTGTATCAATATCTAATCAGTGAGAGTTAGTAGTTTTGAGATCCAGACCTCACACTAATTCAAGCTGAGCACCCCAAAATTAGGGGCAAATATCAAAATTTGAAAATAATATTGCATTGTTTCTAAGTGCTTGCTTTTCCTCTCCTGACCGTAAGGGTTTCATGGTAAATTCTGAAGAGATGCTAAATAACTATGTTAAACTAACTTGGGCTTGATGACAGTTCAAGATTGTTCCATGTACAGAACATGGGAAGGATTTCGGTACGCATGGAAGACACCCTTTTTCTGCCTCTGAATGTAACTATCCCATAGTGTGAAAGGTCCTGTTCTGTACATTGAACTAAAGGATTTATTCAGTTTATTGCAAGTACATACCCATAGCTGCTTTCAGTTTATACCTCCTCTAGCTCTTCCCAGCCTGCTCACTGACCTTCCTGCTCTTCTGTCCTCTCCTCTTCTTTTCTGATCTTTCAATCCGTCTTCAGCGTCTGGGCAAGCAGCCTGATTCCCGACTCATACCGTGCTCTGGCTCGTAACCCTGGTGCTAATGCATGTTCATACTGCTGACGCCGCAGGCGAGTTAGGTCCTTTGATATCGATAGGGCTCTAGTGTAATGGTAGGGAAGATAAACTGGCATTAGCTGGGTTTTAAAATGCACTCTTTTAGCTCTTCAGAGAAGTGCTGCTCCAGCTGAAATAAGTAAGAGACTAAAGGAGGAGGGATGATTTTGTTTTTCAGCATCAAGAGCAAAAAAAAAAGTGGTGGTTTTACTAAATTGCTGTAAGTGCTTATGCCAGAGTGGCATTGGCATTGCAGAGCAGTTTCACCAGGGTTATTGCTCAGCCCAGCCTCCCTACTCCGCTCTTGAGTCCATACACCCTTCTTGCACACCACCCATACCCCTTGCTTCTCAACTTCTGGAAATCAAACTCTGCAATGTCTGTATCTCCAAGTGTGGCACAAGAGCGAGGATGGGGGGAGTATGAGGCACGGCATTTGGGCACGTGATGACAAATAAGTGATAGTGTTGGGCTGTGTTTGGAATATTCCCTTCTTGTGAGGCTGTGTTGAGGAAGTGGTCCGATATTTTGCCCATTTCTTGGCAGCATCCACCCTCTTTGAGCTCATGCCTCAGGTGTCAAGGACTGGAAAAAGGAAAGACCTGTATCTCACACAGGACCTTGAAATTAGGGGGACCTTGAAAGCAGGGGATCACAGATCATGTATGGCCAGCAAGTGATACCACCACTGAGACCAGTAGTGGTGCAGAGGTGCTGTAACTGGCAGGGGCTCTGCTAAATCAAACATCCATGGTTTTGAAGGTCAAGTCTGATCTGGGATTAGCATGGGCTGTATAGCTTAGTTCAGGTATGGGTCTGTCAGCAGCCCTACTCACGGAGTAGCCACTCATCTGTGGTGTGAGGTTGCAGGCCAAGAAATTGGGCTGGGTTTAATAAGGGTCACCAGGGCATGGTTAGAGAATGATGTAAATTTCTATCAACAGACTTAAAGCTTGAGGGCTGGCACAGCAAGGATTACGAACTACGGCTAAAGGCTAGAGACAGGGGCTGGGTGAGCAGGATGGGAGTGTTTATGGCTGAAATCAGAAAACAGGCCTTGATGAGGCAGTTGAGCAAGAAGTGGCCTAATCTGCCAAACCAGATTTTGTCTTCAGGATTGCATGAGTGAGGATCCTAGAGTGAGGAATAATGTTCAAGTTTGGGATGCGAAGGCAAATTAGGCAGGACTGTAGGGCTGGGGCTTGTTATTTTAGATACTACTCAAGCCTGTAAAGGCTTCAGAGGTCAGATTATGGCTGATGCAGGAACAGTCACTTGGCTTGATTAGTTTTGTGTCTGGAACTGTTTGTTGAACAAGGGCGAGAGCTGAGGTTCCTGAGAGGGATTAGGAATTATTTTTCAGACTTGTAAATGTGAAAGGAGCAATGTGTATCTTGGATATGATTATATGTTCATCTGGCAAGACTCACGGAAGTATATTTCAGTTTACTGAAAACTGTACAGCTCACAAATTAATACTTGACTCATTCACTGCTTACATCTGTTAAACATGTAGGCACAACAGAGCAGATGAACTTTGTCTGAGCTTGATGTCTCATTCTTCCATTGGGCCTCCAGGAATGGAGCCTGCCAAAAAACAGACTTGGAGGAGGAAAATTGTCAAAGATAAAATAGAGAAAGAAAAGGACATAGGCTTCAAAGTACACTGCAGCAAGAACATAGAAGTAATCTGGCCCGAAATGAAACTAACAGTCTTCCTCACCATCATCATTAAAGTCTATGGCAGCTACTCAGGCAGTGAGGGGAGAGAACAATTGAATTTAAAGTTGAAATGAAAATAATTTTTACTAGCATTTTGCAGCAAGTAGTAATTTTGCAGTAATATTTTTATACTAGATATTCTATGAAATATGGCATGATGATAGGCTTGTAAATCTGACAATTATGAATTTTACCTGGAAGATATCAGTATGGGTGCTTTGAGCCTTTTAAAAGCTGCGTTAAATAATTTATTTTCAGTTCTACTAGCTCATTTTCATCCCCTCAAAACCAAAGCAACTCCCTCTTGAGAATGTTATTTACTTTCCATATTATGTGCCCCCCATTTTCTGGAATTGCAAATGTATTTGTATATTTGCATACCTTCATTTAATATTGAAGAAAACTGTAAGGTTGAAACAAAGGATTTCCATCATACTTTTTTTCCCAGTCTCATGTACTCCTTTTATTTTACCCTTTTGTGCCTTCTAACTTCTTCTTCTTTTATTTTACTCCACCATCTGTTCTAAAAATATCACAGCTTCTTCCACCAACTTTAAAGCATTTGTCCATCCTAAGTCTTAGAATGGCTGTTAATATTGCCCTCTTCTGGATCACTTTTTTTTAACAGTATTTTGTTAAAAAAAAAACAGTTTTAACAAAAACGCACATCAGGAAAACCAGAAAAATATTAATGTTGTTTTTATTTTTTACTTGTAGATATGAAAAAGAATCCATTTTGGATAGATCTCCAACTTGATTTTCATTTTCACTAACTGACTTAATATAACAATCTCCTTTATCTTCCACTACTGTTTCAGCTGTTGGCATTTCATATCTAACAGTTTGTTGGAACAAGACTTTTTCTATTCTTCCTTATCGCTGTGATTCTTCTGGGAAAACTCTTGCTGAAAGCAAAACCTCTGGTTTCAATTTAAGTCTAGAGAACAATATATTTGGCAACCTTGAGTAATGCACTTCGCGAGCTGACAGGCGACCAGTGCCCTTTTATTATTTGTTTGTTAGTACTTATATAAGACACTTAGCCAGGCAAATTTAAAAATGTAACGGAAACACAGTCTGTTAATTGGAAAGCAGTTTATGACTATTGCTTTTGCAAATGGCAGTCGTTTTACCTTTTCACTAGTATCTAGATAATTTCTCTCCCCTCTTTGCTTCCTGACACCTCGTGCTTACTACCCTTTCCACTCCAAAGTCTGTGTCTCCTTGGTTCGGGGCTGCCTGGCACTGTCATCCTATGAAACTGTGATGCCAGTGGAGATAAAAACGTGCTTGGCTTTGCAAGCAGGGATGGGTGACAGATTATTGCAGGGTGCTGGAGATCTGCTTTTGAAGGCTCCCTGCTTCAGAAGCTTTCACCCCTGAGTGGTACAAGTCGGGACAGCGTGGCTGCACTTCAAGTGAGGCTACCAAAGCATCCTGAGGGAGAAGCGGGAGGAAAGAAAAGGTGTGCTAACTATTTTTTAACTCTTTTTGTCTACTTGGGCACTGGTCACGCTGAGAACCAAGCACATACTCACATTACACCTACGAAGCACCTTTGCTTTTCGCCCCGGGAACTGGCCGCCCCACCGGGAGGGAAGAAATAACCGTGCACAGAGCAGTTTTTGGGCAAGGAAGCGTCAACCAAAATGTGTGACAGGGACAACCCACCAGCACAAGGGAGCGGCCCAGTGCCCACGGCTGCCTCACAAAACCACGCCGGTGGGCATTTTCCACCGGTAAAGTGCCGAGGGGGGTGCCGGGGGCCAGCGGGCTGCAAGGCAGCTGGGGCAGAGGCGGGAGGAGCAGCAAGGCCGGGAAATATCACGGAGGGAGACCAGGCGGGGGCTGCGAGGGCTGCCCTTACATGCTCGGCTCCTCACGGCGGGAGAGGCGTGGCCCCCGCTGCTCTCAGGGCCCGGACCCCTCTCCCCGGGCAGTGCCGGCGGCACTGTTACCCGCTTCTCCCCACCTCGCTGGCAGCGGGGCCGCAGCTGCCGGCGCTTCCTGCCGGGGCGCGGCGCCGCCGCCACAGGCGCTTCCGGGGCGGCCCTGGCTGTGCGGTAGCAGCAGCAGCAGCATGGCGGCGAAGCGCCGCGGCGTGTCCCCGGCCGGCCCGCCGGCGGCCAAGAAAGCCTGCTGCGAGGAGGAGGGGGAATTCAACGGTGCCCGTTTCAAGGCGCTGCTGCGGGACCCTGCCACCGCTAGGAAGGGTGAGGGACCGGGCCGGGCAATGGGTGGCGGTGGCGGCCGGCGTGCCGGTGCGGTGTGGACNTGTGGACCTGAGGTAAAGGCGTGCTCCGCCGGCGCAGCAGGGGCTGGAGCGGCTCCCCTAGAGACGTCTCCTGTCCCTAGAGCGGCGTCGTGGGGATGATGATGATGATGATGATGATGATGATGATGATGATGGTGACTGCTATTACTATACCACAGGCCCGCCGCAGAGCCTGGGTGGCCGTCCCGGCGTGTCCCCGAGCATCGGGGTTGGGGGGCGGGGGGCGACTCGTAGCGTGTCGCGGGCGAGGCCGTGGCTCCCCGAATGAAACTCTGGCCTTGCAGGTCTGGAGACCTTCGTCTCCATTGCGAAGACCCTGCCGTCACCTGACGTATATGATGTCGTGGAAGGATACGTAAAAATTTCCATGGAGTGCGCTGAAATCTTCAAACTCCTGGATGGAGAAAGGAAACACGAAAGTGAAGTAAGTTGGTGGTGTTATAGATAGCTATGTTATAGTTTAATGTCTAGCAGCCTGCAAATGCTTTCTGGTGTCAATAACTCTGATAGTTTGGTATTTATTTACTTACTTATTCATTTTTCTGGAGGTCACAGTAGCAGAAGCACTGATCAAGCGAGGAATGCCCTTTTCAGTGCAAAGATGTTGCTGGGTTTAATGATACACGCAACAAGTAATTCTGCCCAAATCGAACTGTTAGGGTGCTTTAAATGTTACTGAAAACCATTTATGAAATAATGGAAGCAGTTAAGCAAACAAAAGAAAAATAGTCAAGTGAAAGTAATTGGTTTTAGATAACTAGACATCTCCCTGACACATCAGGCTTTCTAGGAAGCTACTGTTAAAGTTGACTCATTTTTCTTACCTGAGCTGAACCTAATTTTTCCTCATTAGAATGCAATGAATGAACTCAAAAATTAAAAACTGCTTTTCACTGCGAATACTACAGCAGCATTATTAACTTAAATCTGCTTACAGTGTAGAATTGGATAGTGTTCTTTTTAACCTCCACTTGTTGGTCTTTGCCTTAGATTATCATTTTTGCCTGTGTAATGTTGACCTGTGTCATGTCCAGTGATACAGTACTCTTGCTTTCTGCAAGCTCCTTTTACTAATAGAGGCTCATAGTGGTAATGAATACAGTCCCAGTGCTGTGTGTACTCTGGTCTCATCTAGAAGGAATTGATTGCTGGGACTGTTTAGTTTGAGGAAGAGGAGGCTGAGGGGAGACTTCATCCCTCTCTACAACTAACTACTTGAAAGGGCATTGTAGAGAGGTTGGTGCTGGTCTCTTCTCACAGGGAATTAGCGATAGAACGAGAGGGAATGGCTTCAAGCTGCAACAGGGTAGGTTTAGGCTGAACATTAGGAAAGAATTTTTCACAGAAAGAGTGGTCAGACACTGGAACAGGCTGCCCGGGGAGGTGGTTGAGTCCCCATCCCTAAATGTGTTTAAGAGTTGTTTAGATGTGGTATTGGGAGATTTAGTGTAGGGGAGGAATTTGTAGAGTAGGGCTGATGGTTGGACTCGATGATCCCAAGGGTCTCTTCCAATCGGAATGATTCTACGATTCTATGATTCTGTGATTGCAAGACTGGAGCAGCTCAGATGGTTTTCTTCAGCATGTTTCATTGTGCACTTACTACCAGTTGTCTCTTAAAGCACTGGTTCATTAGCCTTAGGATTTGGCCTCCAGCTTGAAAAAGGCCTTCAAGATCCATCAGCCTGTGCTGAGGTTTGCACTGCAGTCTGTGTTTGTATCGTCAGAAGCCATTGTGCATACAGAGGTGAATCACACATGTAGGTCTCAATTCATGTGTAGAGGAGGGACCCTTTTTCACATGCAGTTTAGTTGTCCAGGCCTTCAGTCAGCAAATTGGCTTGGGTTTCTAGCAGAGGTTGTCCCTCCCTACTGCTGAATTTCATGAGTTTAGCAACTGAACAAAAGAGGAGTCAGCTAACCTCCTGCAGTTCTCTAGTCTTTCATATAGTATTTGTATAGGGGCTTCCTTGAAAATTCGCACTCTCAGAACTAGTCTTTTGAAGAGGAAGGACGTCCATTCATTTGGCAGATAATTCAGGATTTAATTTCCCCTTCATGTGTGGAAGTGTTTCTCTTCTGGAAAAGCTTACTCTTTTTTATAAATTGTGTTTGTTACTGTTTGCTCAGCTAATAATTTCAAGCCATAGCTGATATTGGCAGATATTAACACATCTCTGTTGTTTTACAGATGCTATTAATTTTTCAAGCTCTAGAGGCCATTTTGCTGAGGACAGGCAGTGACCTCTCCCATTTTTCTGTTGTGGGAATGAACATAGTTAAAAAGTTGATCCATTCCTACATGAAATTGGTCTATGCTGCTTTGTATTCTGAAAATCACAGGTAAGTCTTCTCTGTACGGTTGTGGAGAATCTGTCAATTGCTCTGAATTGATCATGAGGGACAATCTGGGTCTTGCACATGTGTATAAGACGTTGCAAAATTCAGTTTGGTTTATTGCTAATGATATTGTTCCACATCTTGTAAAATAATTGCATGTGGAAGTCATTGCAAGGTGGAAGCTCTAATATGATACACGATCTAATGCTATAGGATGTTTTCCTTGGGTAGTAGTTTGCACTGGTTGTGCCTGTATCTAGTGAGAGGTGATGTAGGTGGTATCTTAAGTCCTATTATTTTACTGCTACTTGGATTGTGAAGTGAAACGTACTGCGTGTAGCGTGGAGGAACAGGTGTTCTTGCAGTTTACGGTGGCTGAGCACCGTAATCTGTCTTGTGATGGCAAAAGGAGCTGGTCTCGAGTGTTTTATTTCCTTGTATTTTTTGTAGTCAGATTTCCATCTTTATAACGTAAGGACTGTCTTTTCCTCTGTAACTTTTCCTGTCTCTTAAATCTAAGGCTACTTTAGGCTGATTGTAGCACTGATGTGTTATCTAGTCCAGTCTAAACAACAATTTATCATACTGTGTGGACAAGGTGAGAGAGGTTCCAAGTGCCAGAGACATTTTAATACAAACCTGGGAGGAAGAAGAAGGGAGAGAAAAAAAAATAGAGACTGCAAAGTACTTGTCCAAGGCCAATGATTTGTCTTTTGGTCTTTGGAGAGGCCAGAATTAGAAAAGCATTTTCTGCTTTCCAGTTCATGGACACAACACCACTTCCTGCACCACTCAGTTGATGTTACTGTACATGGAATCCCAAATACGGATGGATAGATATATTGTAAATAAATTTTGAAACTATGCAAGATCTTATTAGTATTTAAAAGTTACAGCTTTTGGATAAATCCTTCTAGAACCTGTATAGAGGAGACTGCAGGTTTCTGAGGGTCTTCTGATGGTATATGTGCTGCTTTTGCAGTGCTACCTCTTTGATGTGCACAGGGATTTTATTGTATGTCTAGATGGGATCTCTGCTTTAATCATATGGCTTTCTTGCAGATTATCAATGAATGAAACATGATGAACAAATTAAAAAACCCTTAATGGGTAGTGGATGTTCAGATCACGGAGGTCTGCAGACTTGCACCACATGGCCCTGTCATGTTCCTGTTGAAATAAATGGCAAACTGCCATGAATTTAGGAGTTTCTTGCTGCTATCTTCCTTTTATCCTACTTTATAAAGTGAATATCCAGCTTCTCTTTACAGCTTAATATTTGGGAATAATATACATAAGCATTCCCTTTCCCCTTCTTCCCTCTCCCCTCCTGCCCAGTTGCCATTATCACTGCCTAAATAATGGGTGTGGGTTTTTTAACTCCTGTTCTATTTTCTCAGGCAAATTTTCCCAGTGGTCAGTGAGCAAGAATCAAAACTGAGTGTAGATCTTGGGATTTACTTCATGCCAAGACCGTGCTGCACGCTTAAACTGAAGAAAATCTCTCTGTCAATTTGCTAAACCTCAAAAAAGGACAGTCTTAACTTTGCCCTGTGCTCTATGTGTCCTTAACTTTAACACCAGCTGTGACTCCTGTAGACCTGCTTGTGGCAGTAAAGAGCATAAGCATTTGCAGGACTGGGGGGTCTCGTCCAAGAGATGTGCTTGTAGAAACAGGCTTTTCACAATAGAAGATCCAAGTTCTTTGTGAATGATGGAATAATTTGTGTTTGGCCTAAATCTGTATTGTGATGGTCATTAAAGTGGTGGGTCACATGCTCAACTACAGCTTCCATCAACTGCAGGGAGAGCTTTGCATGACCAGGGCTACTTTCCTAACGGCTATTTTGATTGTTTGTGTTGGAAGTGACTCAGAACTACTTCGTGCCTGACACTCCTGAAGGCTTGGGTGGATTTTGGAAGTGGAGTGGGATAATTTCCTTTACAGGAAAAAGGTCTTTCCTTAAACTTCAATCTGTTGATTTGATTGGTTGTGTAACTGTCATCTTGGAAATAACCTGGAGGTTTTCCTCTGTCTTTCATTTTAGGATGAGCCGAGTGTGCCTTACCCTTTTGTCAGCCATGGTGGCTCAGGGGCCAGATTCAGCAAGGGATGTATATAGCCATTTTGATTTCAATAATAAATTTCTGCCAGGATTATTGAAAAGAAGATGTAAGAAGGTAAATCAAACTGCTGTGTACTGTGAAATGCTACACCACGGCTCCATCAGTTTTCCTCTGCCCAGTATTTAAAACTAAGCTGTTGCCAGTCTCTTTGCCGTGTTTTGTTTTGCAAGAACTTAACTCTTCCTTCCTGTCCTGTATCAGGCTGAAATGCTTCTTGATTATTTCTAATTGGCAGTAGAATTGATCTATGGGGCAAAAGCTTTCTATCTACTTACACAGGAAATCCCCAGGGGATGTTTTAAAGTATCTGTGATAGTGGGAGAGCTGGCCTGCACCCTTGAGGTATAGCTTGCTTAATTTTCCATCCCATACTGGTCTTTCTTACCTTGTGAGGGTGCAGAGCTCATCAATCTAACCTTGATTTTACACTGCTTTGTAGAATTCACTGCAAAACATCTAAGTGCCTTGTCTGTTTCTACTATAGCTCTGGTGAAATATAAATGTTTCAGTGGGCTACCCTTTTAATGTCTGAAATGGAGTGAAAGTGCTGGTAAGCTTCTAAAAATTATTCAGTGATGTGTTTGGGAAGGGCTTGGTGTTTTTTCCAATGCATGGATTGCAGTTTGGCCCACTGAAATAAATGGAGGTTCTGCAGTTGCAGAAGTGAAGAGAGGATTATGCTCAGTACTAGTACAGTCAGAGTAATTGCATTTGAAAAAGGAACAATTTCTTGTTTCTTCTCCATTTGCTAAAAATAATGAGGGTTGACTTGAACCAGTGTTTCAGAACAAGAATTTAATTGGAAATTTAAGTGTGTAATAAATCCAATATTATTTTCAATGCTGATTAGGTTGTTCCTAGTTTTTCAAGATGACTTGCAGAATAAACTTGTACGTTTGTGTTGGGTTTGCGCCATCTGTGGTGACAAATCAGAGTGTAAAAGATGCTTTTGGGGAGAAAAGCCTGTGTTTGTATTTTGCCTTCTACTTGATTGCTTTATATATAAACAATTTCCAGAATGTCAGATTTCGTGGTTTTTCACCTTACTGCATGTCCTTAGGAGGACCTCTAGCCCTTAAATTAAAATGCTGAGATGTAGGAAGTCTTTTGACCACAAGCTTATTAGATATGCAAGTAAGGTACAAAGAAAAAAGTTCCAGAAACAGATTGAAGATCTTATTCTTGCTCAGCTTTCAGTGAAATTGTTGTGTCACAACTGGCTATCAGAGCTGAATTTTTAGTACAAAAATATCAGGCCCAAAGCTTACAGCAAAATCTCATTTCTTTCTCTTTATTTCTTCTTTCAACCAACCCTTTCATGAGTCACTTCTGCCTTATGTTTAGCCTAGTCAGTGCATCATTTCAGGCATTTTTACACAAAACTTAATTTTGCACAGTAAATTTCAAAGAAACTACAAGTCACATTCATATCCTGTGGATCCTTTTCTAGGCAAAACTTTCATTACTTCCACTGTGCCTGAATCTGAAGTTTTATATCATATTAGCCCCTTTTTTTAAGAGTTTTTTGTTTGTTTAGCCAGTCTTAATTGCGCGACTTAGGTATCTGCATGAGCAGCTGTGAGAGCTGAGGGGATGGGTGCAATGCACTGTAGCTCAAAAGTGGCGGTGAGCAGCAGGGATCCCCCAGACTGGTGCTGCTCTGGAAGCCTGTACAGTAAGAAATGGCAGCGGCACTACTGCCATTACTCTTCTTGAGTATTTTCGTGAATTCGCTATTGTACCAAGTGGTGCAAAAGTGAGGATGTTCAGTGATGTGTGTACGAGGGTTTGGCATGAAAGTACTCTTACCATTTTCTTCTTTATGGCCTCTCTTGAGTATTAAGAACTGAAAAATATGCAAACTAAGACACCTTCCTTTTTGATGTTAACTTTACCAGACTGTGACCTGCTTAACGCAAGCAGTTTTTAAAATTAATATACTATGGATGTATTGCATGTAAGTATATGTGTATGGCTGTATGCGACATGTTTATAGAAGTTGTTTAATCTTTCTGTTTATGGTACTTACAATCAGTTGTTGCAGTATTATTTTTGCAGTTGGGTACAATGTGTGTGCTAACGGAGCCTTTTATCTTTTCTAGGGGAGCGCTGATGTTCGTATGGCTTATATTCAGTTTGCTCTCTCCTTTTTAATTGCTGGTGACAATGCAGTCTTGACACAGGTCCTGGAATTAAAAGGTACTTCACAATTGCTACGGTTTTCTTTTGTTTTGGGTTGGGGTTTTTATTTTACTTTTTTTTTTAAGGCAGGGTCTTTTATAGGTGGTAAGAAATATGAGCTAATTGAGACTGTGAACCAGTTGAACAGCACCAGTAAGGTACAAAATACATATTTTTAATCTTACTGACTGAAAAGCTCTACACTTCTTCAGTATTCTAGTGAGTGCCTCTTCTGCTTGAGAATAATGTTTGCTCTCTGCAAAAACTATGCAAAAATAGGAAGCCATTGGTGGCACAGATGTGAAACAGGTAAAAGTAATATAACTTCGAGGCCATTGATTCAATAAGCTGAAAAAAAACTTCTTGGCCTC
Organism: Nycticryphes semicollaris; assembly: GCA_013400055.1. Classification (NCBI taxonomy): domain Eukaryota; kingdom Metazoa; phylum Chordata; class Aves; order Charadriiformes; family Rostratulidae; genus Nycticryphes; species Nycticryphes semicollaris. The sequence goes on along the minus strand of VXBJ01001371.1, from coordinate 240,010 downwards.
CAATCTTCCTAATGACACAGTAATAGTGGATTTGTTGCATTAAAAAATATACTCATACTGCATACTCCAGTGTCCTTTCTATCCTCATGCAGGACAACTGCTGTGTATTCCATTAGACTGCTTTTTGTCCGTGACTCAGGAGACCTGGCTAGTGTCCTTTGCATCCTTTACGGAAGCGTTACATGAGAGTGCAGTCCAGGGACATGTTACATCCCTGTGTCCTAGAGAAGAGGGTCAAACTGGACTGACAAAGAAGAGTATCCGGAAAGTTGAATCTTACATACACTTGATTATCTTCAGCACATAAGGGTTCAAGTATTAATGGAAAACCTCTGTTGACTTTAGTGCTTTGAGATCTACTGTTGCTGATTCTGAAGTTGTGAATTGCAGCCCCTGAGAAGGCTGTGAGAGCATTCAGAAAGGTTGTAGAAATACCCTTAGAAAAAAAAAAAAGTAAAAAAAGTCAGTCATTAGTTGGTAGCAAATCACTACTTCTATGGTGAGGGAGTAAGAACAGGTCATAATTCTTTACTTCTATTGTTCCTGCTGCCCTGGGGGCTGCTGATTTCCTTTAATTGATCACAGTTGTTCAGTTCTTTCAGACAGGGAATGGCAGTGCACACGTAGACTCAGTCAGCACAGCTGGCTTTCATTTCCCTGTAAGATACTGACATTCTCTGTAAACTGAAGTTCTCTAATTTTGGGGTGCACAGGTGAGCCAAAAGATGATTGATGGCTGGACTAGATGATCTTAAAGGTTCTTTCCAACCTAGAACATTCTATGGTTCTGTGATGCATGTGGTTGAAGATGTAACCTGCAGATATTTGAGAATCACTCAGCGAAATAATTGTGAGGCCTTCAATGGAAAGGATAGGCATTTACTCAAGTTTCAGTAGTGCGTAGCACACTAGGGCCCCAAATCTATTTGAAGTTGACAGATACTGTTGCAGTAAGTGTTAACAACCAAGTTGGCAAATTAGCTAGTTAAGATGACAGCGGATTTGGCAGCATTACTTGTTCATCACTTTAGTTACAGGCACATTATCCTTCTGAACTCTGATTGCAGCCATTTGGTTCATCCTTAAATATAACAGCAAGGTAAATAATATGACATTGTAGAAAAATGGGTATGAATTCCCTGAAGCGTTTTACTATGAAAATAGCTTTCACATTTTCACATTTGAAATGTCTTCTTAGATTTCATTCCAGATATTCTTCGCTCTGAAATAAAGGAAGACAAAGTTTCTACTGTCAATCTTCTACTTTCCACACTGAGAACTAAGGTATGATACGCTCTTGATACTGTGTTATCTCTTGTTTTCTATTTTCTTTGCCGCTGGAAACAGTTTTGCAGTAATTTCTCATGAATTTTACAGCTCTTTAAGACGTTGGCTCCGTGCTCCTGCTGCTGAAAGTTTGTCAGTGTGTCTATTACTGATAATATTGAAGGTTGATAGCTTTAGCTTTGCAGTATTACTGAAGCTTGTTATGCCACCTTTATAAAGGAAGTCATTGGAGAGCTTGTACTTGGATGCTAACTTTGGCTCATCTTTAGTGTGTAGTGCCCTACAAATTCCCACTGTTCCACGGTTAGTGATTGCACCAGTGCCAAGCCTGAAGGTCAAAAGAGCTGGAGTCTTTTTGGTTGTTCCAGTGACATTAAGATTGGTCCTTCAGTTAATGTGTCTCATATCAGAATGAGGAGGTCAGCTAGATCTGACTAGGTTTGCTAGCTCTGAACTAGGTAATGATGTACAATCTTCTTTCCAGGAGAAAAAGGATTCTGTGTGGTTTTAGTGTGGGGTCTGTGCCATGAAATAAGTTTCTAGGAGCTGTCTGGTTGCAGTTGAAAGGTATGGGGTACTATTCCACAGTCTTGGCAGGGCTCTGTTGAGCCGTATCCTGTGGTCCTGACTAGCAGGTTTTTGGACTTGTTTACTGTTATGATGGTAAAGTTTCTGCTGCAGGAGGTACATTCAGACAAAGGTATTTCTTGGAGAGGTACAGGAAAGGTAAGTTTTATCATAAAATTGTCTTCCTGAAATCTGAGAAGTTTTTGTGAAAAAGGAAGGGTACACACCATGTGTGGTCAGAAATACTGCTGGAGAAGTAAGGCTGCTTCTCCTTGAAGATGTTTTTTCTCACTCTTTCATAGCAGACAGAAATAACCCCGTGATATAGCAGGGTTGAGAGAGAAAACTTGAAAGCAGGAATTGCTGAAAGGTGTGAGAGTTGCTTTAGTCTTGACTGCTTTTCCTGTTGTTCTTTAGCTTCTGAGCACAGCAGTGCCTCTTTCACTGTTGATGCACCAGCTTGTTTCTGCTGGGGGTACAGCAACTGCACCAGCTGTTTATTTTATTTCTACAAAAATGTTTTTAGTTGCATGATCTACAGTTTTTGGATCTCTGTTTTGAATTACTGTAGCAATGTTGCACAAGCTGTTGTATGACCAGTTGAGGGAATGAAGAAAACATAGTTCCAAATTTAGAATGTAACCAGTGAGCCTGCCTCAGTCTCAGGCTTTCACAACTGACAATTGAAAGCCAAAAATATTCTTTCATTTTTCTGCTGTGATAACTTTGGAAGAAGAAGAAAAAGGCGAACATCTAAATGTAAAATAAACCTCCCTGAAGCTTTGTTTTCTAAGTGAAGATTTTCCCATATGGCAAGTGTGCATTATGTACTGTTATGTTATTGATGAAACCTAACCTATTGCATGACTCCTTCAGCTCAGGAAAATGAGAATGAAAAAACAAGAACGAGAGAAAACAGTAGGAGAACTTGTGAGAATTTCTTCCACTGTGTTTTCCCCTCTCATTCAAACTTTATTTGTAGTGGGTTCTATCATTTCTGCCATCAGGTTTCTGTGATCCTAGCCTGTGGCTGTGCTACTCGAAATACGTTGTGTGCTGTTTACTAAAACTTGAAAGTCTGTCCTGTTCAGCATGTGCAGTGTTTGCAGAAATTGGTGTAGAGTCCTATTGCTTCAACTCTATCAAGATGGGAGCAGGAGCACGTGAAAGGAGTGTTAACAGGACAGGCAGAGCCTTTTGTCTGCTGTAGTGAGGAGAGTGAGCTGTGTGTGTACTAGAAGAATGAAGTGTGTTGCTAATTTGCCATTATTTCATGATGACTTGGAATGAATAAAGAGTTGTGTGTTGTTTTTTTTCTCGCTGTTTTCAGGTGGTTCAAAATAAAAGCATCACTAAAACCCAGAAGGTGCGCTTTTTTACCGCAGAAGTGTTGATTCACATTGCTTCTCTTTACCGATGGAATGGAATTACTGATGTCAGCCCTGAGGATTTGAAGGTCTGGTAAATTACTTCTTTGTAATTCCTAGTCCTTATTTGCTTCCCCCTACCTCCTCCTCTTGCAGCTCAGAGGTTTTGAAATAGCTCCAATTTACTCTAACCTTGGTGAGCTCAAAGAAGAGGGATCTGCTGAGGCTATGTAAAAAGAAACCTGACTTTCTGCTGCTCCTCACTGCTTGAGGAAGAGGGTTTGTTTCCCTTCCCTGATTACCAGAACTGCAGTACAGATCTGTTAACCAGGGAGAAATGGGACTTCTGAGTGTGAGTACCGTATTCCATTGCCTGGGCAAATCTGTGTGCCTGTCAGAAGTGGTGTTCTTACCACATGCCTCATTCCTATCCTACACGCTGATCTGATGTGATAGCTGAACTCCCAAGACGGTTTCTAGCCTTTTCGTCTTACACTGTTTGAGAGGTTGGCAGGGCTTCTCAGGGCTGAGCTATTACTGAATCTACCAGTCCATGAAATGACATTTTAAAGTCATAGATGAGGCAAGGATCAGGGCTGCAGCTGGTAGGTGTGTGTTAGTAGTGCAGATGTTTTGTCATCTTCTCCTCATAAATAGGTTACTTTTTTGCTTTGATTTTTCTCAATCATGTAATCTCTCTTTTTCCCCCTTTCACTGTGGGAATATCTAAGGCATGGCAGTAGAAAGACTTCTATGCGTCCACTAGGTTTTGGCTGCAGACTTTTCATCTTTGTATTGATTAGTACTTGATCTTTAGAAGGCCAACCATTCTTCAAAACTTCTAACGCTGAACAGCTGCCGCCTTATCCTTCCTCTACTAGATGTTTGTACCTGATATATTTCAATCCCTATATATTGCAAACACCTTTTGGAGGAGATCCATTTCTAGTAGGTGTCTGCTTGGAGCCATGCAAATCTATGACCCTATATATATAAACATGCATTTCAGTTTTGTCTTTAAATTCCATGCAGTTCTTGTGAGTCATATGGCCTGTGATTTCCCAACCCCAATTGTCAAGAGACTTTTCATTTGTAAGGATCTTGAATTTTGCTGGTTGTAAAATGTTAATGGAACCTGGGTTCACTTTTTTCTTAGTTTTTGTTTGATCTAGATATTTGGTTTCTTTGTATGGTAACTGTAATGGTATTGATGCCTCAGATTTCCTTGAAGCATACATATTCAGTTGTTATCTATGTATCTATCTATCTTTCTTCCTTTCTTGGCTTGTATTAAAGTTGTTCTGTCTTCTTCCAAACTGGCCCAAGAAACATACTGTCTTTTAGCATTTCTATATAAAAGGAGCTTCATAAAGTTTAGAGAATGAAAGAGATGTAAAATTTTTTTCTGTGATACCAAAAATCATATGCTTTTTTTCTCCTTTCTGATCTTTATAGGTAACTCAAGGCTCTGAAGAGGTGGGAAAGATGATGGTACGGGAACTTGTTCATAATTTCTTAATGGATGTCTGCTGCTCTCTGAAACATGGCATAACTTTCTATGATCCCAGTCTTGGAACTTCTGGGAAGTAAGTCACCAGACAGCTGAGACTGTATGTATGCTTTGTGCTCAGAACAAGAGAGACCTCACTAGTTACCTTGCCTGCCGTTCCAGGCCTTTGCCAGTAACTTTACTGACTTTTGCTTCTGACCCTCTTTCTCCTGTGGCAGAAGAAAGAAATACATTGGGTTCTTTGTTAGAATCATAGAATTGTTTAGGTTGGAAGGGACCAGACCCTTAAGATCATCTAGTCCAACCATCAACCTAACTCTGATAAAAAAAAAAAAAAAATCACTAAGCTATGTCACTAAGCTCTATGTCAATCTGTCTTTAAATACCTCCAGGGATGCTGCCTCAGCCACTTCCCTGGGCAGACCATTCCAGTGCTTAATAACCCTTTGTGTGTAAAATTTTTCCTGATATCCAATCTGAACCTCCCCTAGTGCAACTTGAGGCCATTTCCTCTTGTCCTATTGCCAGTGACTTGGGAAAAGAGACCAACCCCTGCCTCTCTACAGCCTTTTTTTCAGGTGGTTGTAGAGAATGATAAGGTCTCCTCTCAGCCTCCTTTTCTCTAGGCTGAATGACTCCCGCTCTCTCAGCTCCTAAAAGGGACTCAAAACAGGACAGCATACTTGAGGTGGGGCCTCACCAGTGCCAGGAACAGGGGAATGATTACCTCCAGAGTCCTACTCACCACGCTGTTCCTGATACACACCGGGATGCTGTTGGCCGTCTTGGCCATGTAGGCACACTGCTGGCTCATGTTCAGCCAACAGTCAACCCACACCCCCAGGTCCTTTTCCACCAGGCAGCTTTCCAGTCACTCTTCCTCAAGCCTGTAGTACTGCATGGGGTTGTTGTGACCCAGTTGTTGGATTTTCTTTTTAGCTTCTCAAGATCAAACTTTTGGAACTCCTTATACCTTTGCGTACTAGAGAGTGTGCTGCTTTATTCACAGAGGCTTAGACAATGGTCATGTGTCTCTGAGCCATCTCCATGAATAGCTGGATACCATGTCCCTCACTGCAAGGTGTGATTTTTTTTGACCATAGATAATTTTGATATGACAATAAAGCATCAAAACTGCAGTGTTAACCGAAGGGTGGTGAAATACGTAGTCTAACATATCTTGTGGAACTGGATGTGACTTATCCCAGATTCTAGCAAAACGCTGACATTAATTTCAGTAGTCCCCAAATTTGGCACGCAGTGCCTAAGCTGAAAGTGCCTATTTGTGCTACTGTTTCATTTTGCTAACTCGTTAAAATACGTATGCACAAAGATTATGACCAATGGAGAAAATAATTGAGACTCTTGTAATTCCATGGAGGTGTTCTCATAGGGTGAGTTTATGCTTCATCCCATTAGCTGGGCAAGAAAGGCACTAGATTCTAGTAGCAGATACTAATACTGAGTGGTGCTACAGCAGGTTATATCTAGCTTTAAGCACCATTTTAATGTTATTCATCTGGCATCTGTGGTATTCTCACTTTGTTTAGGGACACACAGAAGAAAACTTTAAAAAAAACCCCAATATATGAAAGGCCGCAGAGAAAATACTTCCAAGTTTAATATTAAGTTTTAATTCTACATTTTCAGCTTTGTCAAGTTTGGTTAGAATATTTCTGAAACACTATGGTTTTAAATAAAAATAATTACTGTTTATCACGCAGAAAACCTTCAGTTCTTTCTTTTCTGAGTATGAACTTGGAGATTATGCCAGCGGTGTGAAAGGTCTTGCCTTGAATTTACCCCAGCAACAGTTAGAAGAGTCACAGAGTTAACACCATGTGTCAAGTATCGAAATAGGGATTTCTTTTTTAAAGTATTTTTTTTTTGTCTTCAATAGAGGAGGAAATGTGGTGCTTCTGCGCTTTCTACTGGGTTTAAAAACTGCAACAGAAGATGAAATGGTTGCTGATCTCATGGTGAATATTCTTAAAGTATGCCCAGATTTATTGAATAGATTCCTTAAGGAGACCCAGTATTCCTTTGTTCCTAGACTGAAGTCAGCTTGGATGGACAATCTGAAGTTACTCAAAAAGGTAAAAGTATGAATGATGCACATTGCATTTCCATGGAAAAATGCGATCCTAATACTCTTTTTCTCTTCCAAAAATGGAAGTTGTTTTTTTAAACAATAGTGCAAAATTATGCAAAATTTTAACAGGAAAGATTGTAAAGTCAAATGTTCGTGACCTACAGAAAAGTTACCAAGCCAAGGAACTTGACAGTAGATTAGTAACTCTGCCTTTGATTGCTTTTATTACAGATAGATATTATAATGCCATTCCAGTTTAAAAGTAATTTCAACCCAGGTAGCCTGTCGTGTGGCCACGTTAGGTATAAATTAACTCTGAATTAAGGAATTTAGCTGATGTCCTCCTTGTAACAAGGAACAAAGTTTCATTGATTTCAGAGGAACTGAGCTAAGGATCAGGGAGTGGGTTCTTTTGGTTTTGTTTCAGAAGCAGCTGTTCTGTGTCAGAGGAAACTTGTATGTCTGAAGATGTATTGTGTTCACAGCTGTAAACACACAGTGCTTTAAGAGTTTATTAAAATCACTAAGGCAGACAAAATATTTCATCAATTATTTAACATGCTCAGAGCAGGAGGCTGTATAAACATTTAACTGAACAGGGAAAGAAGGAATCAGCGTAAGAAGCAGTGAGAGATACCATGTTGATGATATATTTTTGTGAGCAACATCGAAGCTCAGCTAGAAGAACTTTTTGTTCTTTTTGATTGTTCCTCTGACTCTTTGGCAAGTAGGATCTGTAGTCTGTTGAAAAGGGGTGGCCTTTAGCAAGGGTGCAAGTTGCATACAGATACTCCATTTAGTTGAATAGAAATATGGGGATGCTCTGTAACGTTTCTGCATAAAAATTGATATTTAGTGCTGTCATTACTTTTGGCAAGTCAAAGCCTTTCTGTAAAATGCTCCCCCGAAGAATCTATTATCTCCAGGACTGTATCAATGTTGATTAAATTGTTATTTTTATTTCAGATCTATGAGGCTCAACCAGAGATTTCCAATTCTTTTAAGACTTCGGAGTTTATTCCTCTTCCCAGGTTGCTTTCTATGGTGATGGTAACAACAGTCCCTGCAGTGTGCAATAAAATAATGTTCACCCAAGGACTGAATGTAAGAGCAATCTATAGTATTGCAGTGGATTTTTCTGAGTTAATACTGTTTGATTTAAGTGTGTGGTCATTCAAGAAGTTTCTTAAGTTGGTTAATTATTATACGTTTTATATTTTCTGTCTCAGCATAAAGCTGGCTTGGGGAAGCACTGGAAAATTAATTAACACATTGATACTGCTTCCAAGAGCCATTCACAAGCACCAGCTCTGCCAATGCTCACTGGTAGTTTAGGCTGGAAATCTGAAAACTACAGAGTCTTTCCTGGAGGCTAAGATTTAGGAAGTAATTAATTAGTTAACAAATTAAATATTCGGAGTAGAGGTTATGTGCAAAGCGTAAGTGAAAGCACTGCATGACATTAATTCAACTTCCTTCTTTTAGTTACCCAGCATAGTAGTGAAGCACAGCATACTGTCGCTTGTATCAATGGTGCTGAGAAGAGCCTTGAAGAACATTGAGTACTGTTTGAGTGAAGAAACCTGGCAAAAGTCAGAAATCTACACATTCTCAATGATGCAGGAATTTGTACAGCTGTACAGAGAAGCCATCAGCAAGGTACAATGTTAAAAAAAAATAATTGGGGTCTAACGTGAGTCATTTTGCAGCAGAAAACTATTCCTTTGCACTTTATCCCCAGGTGGTTGTGGCCTGGGAGCAAGGAGACAGTATCTTTGTGAGAGAAAGGGAATGCTGTGGGTTGAAAGGTGTTAAGAACTGGTGTAGTAGTAGACTACATGTCCTAAAAAAGCTGTCTGATGGAAATGCAAATAAAATTCTGTTGTGAGATAAATTTGTAACATTTACAGCTATTGTGCTGCAAGTGAATTCCCAGAGCAGGCTCAGAAGCAGATTATCCTCCTGGTTCAAGGAAACTATAGCTAGCAGAATTCATTCAGAGTTAGAAATTACTAGGCAAGGTAGCACTTGGATTGAAAATACACCTTGAGGATAAAGAACCAAATGTGTATCTTTCCCAGGAAACTTTTTCCATACAGTGCTTTTTCCAATTGTTGTGTTCTGCAGAAATGAAAGTATACTACATGATTTCAGATCTTTTGCTGATTGCATACAAGATCGGTTTCAATCTTTGTGAAGAACAGCAAATGGTTGCTTGTGAATATTTTTATCACAGTAGTTTTGTCTCATGCAGGAGGACTGTTGCAATTGACTCTTTTTGCTTCCAGCTTTTACCAGACATGAACAATATAGTGGCTGCCTGGCAGTCCCTTCTGAAGCAAGGGAAAGAGCACCGCGATGGCCAACAGGAGAAAAGTGACGTCTCCACTGTGAAGGCGATGACTGAGACAGCAGAAGTTGCTGAGCAGCACGGTAGGCAAAGCAGGTGGACTTACCCCTTCTTACATGTGTGTGAATGGCTGTTGTGAAATCCTTGTCCCATGTAAGGTACTTAACTTCAGCAGAGTCCAGATGTCACTTGTGCATTTACTATTAATCTTTGCTTTCTTCAGTTCTGTGGGCAGTTTCGGTCTGACCAGTGGCAGAATTGCCTAAGAACACAGTTTGACAAATAGGCTGCCATTGCCACAAGGTGGTTAAGTGGTTTGCCTTTCTGCTGTCACGGAACCACAGAACGGTGAGGTTGGAAGGGACCTCTGGAGGTTACGTTGTCCAACTCCCCTGCCTAAACCTGGTTGCCCGGGACTGTGTCCATACAGCTTTTGAATATTTCCAAAGATGGAGACTCCACAACCTCTCTGAGAAACCTGGGCCAGTGCTCAATGACACTGAGAGTGAAAAAGAGGAAACCTGTGTTGCAGTTTGTGCCCGTTGCCTCTGGTCCTGTCGCTGGGCACCACTGAAAAGACCTCTGTCCTCATTGCACCCTCCCTTCAGGTATTTCCAGATGTCTGTGCGATGCCCCCTGAGTCTTCTCCAAGTTGAACAGTCCCAGCTCTCAGAGCCTTGCTTTCATGGTCCCATTGCAAGAAACTGGAAATTTTAGTACTCTCTGTAGCTTGGCAAACAGCCTGCAATGTTTTACTTACAGGTAAATCTACAGCCAATTTCATGCCCTTCACAGAGCATATTCCATAGTGAGACTTCCTGGAGCAGAGAATTTTTAAGTGTATGTCCTTCTGTGTGTGGCTTTGGGCAGCAAAATCGTTGTCAACACTGACACTCTGAGGCTCTTTATTGGTAGAGAACCTGCTGAAACCAATGGAGCAGCTAATCTCTTAAGTACTGTAGCTGTAGTTTCTCTGCATACTAGGGTGATAACACTGTGTTACTCACTCTCAGCTCACCTTTTACAGCTTTATTTGCAATGTGGCCACTGGAGAATTCTTTTTTTAATGGGAGTTGAGACTCAGGCAAACAAAGACAAAGTTTACACGTGGCATCCATCCAGTTTTTCATGGCTCCCTGAGGGGGACCCAGTTAACAGGAAAAAAATAGGTGTTAAAAAAAATTCTGGCTGCCCTTCATTTATTTTGCTTCCTTTCATTAGTGACTGGATAAAAAATAGCTTATATGTGTCCTCACGTTGTAAGCTAAAAGAATATTTAGCTGCTGAAATAACAAATAAGGTAGCCATTTCAGCAGCTGTCTTCCTTTTGCCAAGAGGTCACATTGAGAAAGTATTATTGTGAAAGAGGGAAGGGAAAGAAAGCAAGCTTTAACTGAAGTAATAAATAAGAAATTAGTGTACTGTCCCCTGCACTTCCCCAGTCAAACCTACCTGGCCTTAGGTAAAAATAATGTCTGTGGATCCAGCAGTGTGGCTGTATTCTTGCCTTCACTTTTTTCTGGGGTTCAGCAGTTGAACTGATTGGATTCTTATAGTGAGAGTTAAAAAGTTGAGTTTGTCGTTTTTAAGTGTGAGCATTTAAGTGGCAAATGTCAATTTAAGCACTGAATAAGCTTGTTTAGTTTTTAAAATATTCAGACAGGAATGCTGGGGAAGGAAACTGAGGATTTTGTATTTTTTTCCGTTTCTTGTTAATGAGTAAGATAACCAATCATTTCATACACAAGTCTATTGGAAACACAGTTAGTAATTCTCCTGTTGGATAATGCAAGTACTACACTTTGCAGTCTCGGTATGAAGGAGGAATAAACTAATTATGTAAACACTTTGTTTAGGTTCAGATGATGCTGAGACACTGTTTCTGAAAGCTGCACTGCTTCAGGTCATATGCCTTTACCAGAAGGTTGTGCCCCACTTGGTAGCACGGAGCAACTTCGATTTTAGCAAGCTGCTAAAAGGTATGTGATGGGCATTTTTATTAGCTTAATTTCTTCTTCCAGCTATTTACAAAGTCCACAGCAGAAGGGAATGTTTGCTCTTCTGTGTAGCTAGAGAAAGAACTGTTACTTAAAAGTAACTCATTTTAGTTTCTTCCTTGTTTTTGTATTTATTGTTGCTATTTCTGCAGTACTCTGGCATTCTGCCCTCTTAAATTCCATAGTTGCTCTGCTACACTCAGTTGTTGTAAGTGGTAGGTTGTCCTACAATGTTCCTCTTTGTCATACTCTTCCAAAAATTTGGACTTTAATTCTAGTTTAATTCTAACGTTTCTGAGGAAGATTTATGTCCAACTCTTAATGAGATTTGAGCATGTAATTCTCCTAGACTTATGTCAACAATCCAACATAAGTTATTTCCAAACTCTTCTTAGACAGAAATTTTTTGTAACATTATAGTTCACAGAAAGTTTGGGATGGGGAAGAAGCACATCAATCCGGAAAAATCTTTTAATATTCAAGTATTTTTTTCATTTGCTGTGTTTTGAATTACTTCATCACAGTTTGGCAGCGTGTGGGGAGAACAACAGTATTCTGTGTGGTACTATCTCCTTTGGAAAATCTATATGAGGAAGCACTTTGGCAACGTTGTTGTATTTTTGTTTCTGATGTCATGTTTGCGGAGGGTATTCCTCTTCATACAGCAGAAGTAAACAGAGACATTCTGCACCAGCTTGATGCAGCAAGGATGATCAACCTCCAATTATGGGCTGTGGGCAACATCCTCCGATACTGCTTGTGGTACAGTAAATACAGCCATTTAAAATTGGAACTGGAGGAGAGAGCAAAATGCTGTTTGGGCATCATTGCTGTCTGTGGGCCACTAGAGCTTGCAGGCCAATAGACTAGAACAACTATCTGTATTTTAGGCAGGTCTGAGATGTGTAAGTGTGGGCATTGTGTAAATGCCTTAATTGAAGTTTGCCTTTAAACAAAAAACCCCTCTGAATCAACTGTCTCATGAGTGAGGTTTTTTTTTTCCCTCTGTCAAAGTGTGTTTAGTTGGCTTGTATACTTGGTGACTCACCAAATCGCATATCCCATCTATGTTGTGGTTTTTTTTCTTGCACTAGTCTGCTTTTTCAAAATGGACAAAAGGCAGGACACTTTTTTATGAGGCAGAAGTTGCTTCGATGCTATGTTTTGTTACAGTATAAAATGAAATTAAGAAGTTGAATAGAGTGGGAAAATAAAATGTCATTCTCAAACAAATGTAATGAAGTGTGCCTGGGTATTAATTTTGATACAGATGATATAGTAGAAAATGATGGTGTAAATTAATCTTGAGATTTTGCTCTCTCAGATGTCAGCTTGAGTGTTCTATCATTCCTTCCCCTCACCCTGATTGAAACATACACTCCAAAGGCAGGATATTTTTATACCTTGTAGCAATATGTGCTTTACACAGCTGGTACAGTTTTACTGTTTGGTCTTATTGTTGGCTGGACTAATGCTACATTTTTAAAACCTGTAGTTCTCTCTCTGATGTGGACCACAAAGATATTACACAGATGATGAAAAGCACACTGAAACCAAAGCTTTATACAGTTGGTCTCTGTATATAACTTAACTGCAGTTAAAACATGGGCAGGACAGTTTTTGGAGGATTCTGTAAGGGTCTCTGCACAGCTGTGTGACTTCTAAGGTGAATAATTCTGAAGGTGTGCCAAATCAGTCATTGCGAGCAGACGACAAAAATGATGTAGGGAGAGGCAGGTGTAAAGTTCCATGGCCTATAGCAAATATTGTAATAGTATAAACCTTAAGATAGATTTGTTATTGACTTAAATTCTGTATTTTGGTCTTCAGTTCATCTATCGTCTTCATTTCCTGTAGGACTCAGCTTTTCAGGGTCACTGAGAGTGATAGAAGAGATTTTGTATTCCTGTGCATCAGAAGGTGCTAGTCTCTCCCTGCTCAGTGCTGGATTCCAGGCTTAAATTGGCCAAACATAACCGTAGTGTGTCTGAGGATCTCATGGTATCAAAATTTGTGGATTGCCAGCTTATTTCACAATGTTGGTTTGAAACCCTAAATGATTTATGTCCCTGAAATCTCAGGAAGATATACCAAAATAAAGTTAATTGTATTGCTTTCATACCTCAGGTATCGTCACTGAGAAGGGCCTCCGAGAGGAGGTCCCCCCAGTTCTGCAGCACCATATACTGAAGGTAGCTTTGGAACTTCCTGCAAATAAATTTGCCTGGTTCAGAGTACAGGTAAGAGACTTCACGGCAGATTTATGTTTCTTTAGCCTGTTGTCCTCAAATCTTCACATCTGGCACTGCCTAGTTTTAAATTAGTCCCAGTCCAGTCGTTTTAGGAGATGAACCTTTTGTAAAACCAGTAAGAATTGGAGTTTTATCATTAGTGAAGAGTCATCTCTGAGCTGAAGTGTTGTTCTACAAAGGATAGAAATTTTTGCTTTCAACCCTGCCCCCCTAGAGGACTGGACAAGATTACTTCAGCTCTTCTTGTCCTTGGAGAGGGGCAAGAGTGAGAATTTGCTGGTTTCCAGTTGTCTGGAAAGCCTGAAATTTCAGACCAAGGAAGTGAGCTGGTGATGGAAGCCATTATTAGGGAAGATTCTGGCGTTCACTAAGGCTCTCCTTCCTCTCCACGATTACTGGAAACCTTCAGGGCCCCTGCTCTACTTTACCGCAGGCCTGTAAAGTAAGACAGTTGTAGAGGGCCTGCTTTTCATGTCTGGAGAAAAGAGTGGGCCTGGCTTTGTGGGGAGCAGGGAGACCCGTGGGTATTGTGACTGTGACACTGCTTTATATGAGATATTTCTGTCCTTTCCAGTTGGCCATAAAGGAAAACTGAGGAGAGGTAAGAGCGAGCAAAGGAAAACCTGGAAACAGGCAAAGAAGCTCAAGTATTTTCTTGTGGCTTTGGCCTTCTAGTATGGACGGGTTTTAACAGGAAAAATAAAAGCTAAATCTGGCAGTGTTACAGAGGGTTACAGTTGTTAGATATCAAATGCAAGTCAGTTAGAAAAGTAGGGAAGGTAGCTGAAGGACCATAATTTATTGTTCCGACAGCATTCAGCATCCCTGTGACGTGCATTGTTTTCCTACTGTTTGGGGATCAGTCTCTTACGTGATTGTATTTCTTATTCAGGCAGTTCTTGTAGGAAATCTGAAATAGAGGTAGGATGCATGATTGTGGAGGAAGATGGCTTTATCTTGGACCCTTGCATTAGTGTTTTTGTTATTCCTCTCTTCTTCCGTTTTCCAAAAAAACTCAGTTTTCTGGCTCACTGAATGCAAAGTAGTATAAATGAGACCATTAATTTCTGGCCTTGGTATTTTTGGGTAGGTCTATAAAGTAGTGTACTTTTATTATGTATCTGCTTCAGTGCATCATAATCCTGTACAGTGTTGTCGTACCAGGGGAACTATATTTTTCTTTTAGGATGTTTCTGAGACAGAGAAGGTATCTGGTGAAAAATCAGTATTCTACTTACTGATGAAAATGTTTGTTACAAGTAACCATTCTCACCTGAAAATTTCAACCAAACAACTAATCATCAAGGTAAGTGTTTGATCAGAAATATCAGGATATTCACTATTTCTCATTAATCTAAAATGTCTGTGTTTTGAAACTTTTCTTAAAGCTGATACCTTTACTGCATAGTTTGTGGCCAACATTCTTCTTTCCTGTTTTCTGTAACTGTTCTTGGAAGTTACTGTAGAATAACTACCCATTAGCTAAGTATTTGAAAGTAAATGCTGTCAACTGAATTTGCTGCCACAGTTAATGAAATAGTAAGGAAAATGTCTTTATTGTTTGCCCACCCTCCCTAGGCTGAATTAATTCCAATACTGTAATAAATGGCTGTAGTTTGTCCTTGTAAAGGTCTTGACATTGATCAGGAAGAGATTATTTTTAATCTTTCTGTTTTCTCCTTGTTTATTTAACGTGTACTGCATCACACTAGCCTTCTTAAAGCCTTAGCTAGTTTGCTCTGGCCATGCAAAATAGTGCTGTCTGTTACAGTCTGAAACAAGCTCTAGTGCAAGGAGTATGTAGGTCTTAAAATGAATTTAAATGCTGTTCTGTGCATTTAAGTAAGTTATTTGACTGTTCAGAAGTCAGGTGACCAACTACAAATCTCTTGAGCACACTCGCAGCTGTAGATTCAAGTATCTTTTTAAAACTGAGGATCTTTTAGTTATCTAAGTAGGGGTATAGACCTACATCAAAAACAAGCACAACCTAACAACTGTCCCCCCACAAAAAAAAGTCCAAAACGCTGTTTGAAGGCCTTAAAAGGGCTTCTTATGCAGTGTCCCATAGTAATAGCAGCATACAAGTTTGTATACACTTTGCGCATTTAATTGCTGCATTTAGCTTCTTGAGTCACAGGGTGCAATTGTCATCTTCAAACCACTGCACCAAAGTCAGTGATTGAACTAGGTTCTAGCTGCCCTTGATCCCTGCAAGGGTTTAAAGGCAGGTTAAATTGGTCTCGTCTTCATGAATAAGCTACAGGGTAGCAAGAGCTACCCTGTAGAGTTTTTCTATTGTGTTTGGATTCTTTTGCTGAGTGGAGACGTGGGCTGCCTGACTCATTCTTGTTTCCTCTTTTAGATTCAGTCCATTTCATTTGCTCTGAAGAGAATACAGGAGCAGTGAAGTTAGGGCAGTTATGTCAGCAGAAAGGCTGCTAAGAATAGATGTTAATGAGTGTGTTTTGCTTATTTTTCAACACAGTGCCATATAATCGGAAGGCATGTTTTTGTATTTCACATTCTGTTCCTGCCTGTTTTCACAAGAGCTGCAAGTGTATTTCTATTTCAAGACTCTACCAAAAATAGTTAATTACTTAAAAATGAATCCTTTTTTTCCTTTCTTTAAATGAATTATCCTGTCAGATTCGTGTAAGCACTGATGTTATTTTTATAGCTGGTGGTGGTGTACACAGAGTAAATGTAGAGCAAATGAGCTGTGATAGCTTCCTTTGTATTTTGTGTGTGGGGAAAAACAAAGGTAGGGATTCATCCTGCATAATTACAGTCATTTAAGAGTCATTCCAGAGTTAGGAAGCTGGTCAAGGTTTCCTCTGTTGTTGAGAGTGAGGGCAAGGTGGTTCTACCACTGTGCTGTTCAAATTGCCTGTCATCTGGGTTGGCCTTCAGCCAGCCATTTCTCCTCCTCTTCTCCCTCATCCTCCTTTCTTTCTTTTACAGATGGAGCATAGGGTCACCAAGTTCCTAATTTAGGTGCCTCAGATGAGGGCCTGAATTTAGATAGCATGAAAGTGGGCACATGTTTCTCAATATTTTAATGCCTGTTACTTGACTGTGGTAAAATTGTGTCTGCCTCACCACCCACAGCAGCTGTGAGTGTATGCTTGCGCTTCCTTCTGGACCTTGCTGTGGTCACAACCTACTGTTCGTTTATTTGACTGTTTACCATCTGCACAACTCTTTAAAGCTCAGGCAGATTTAGATTTTTATTTAGCAGTGATTTTCCTTTGTATTACCTCAGTAGTTTTCAAAAGCCCCTCTACTGGATGTTTTTAAGGCTATGGCGCTTTTTATTTCTTCCTGTAAAGGTATAAAGATGTCCAACCTTCTTAAAGTAGTATAGTCTGCTCCTTTTAAATTATAAGATGTACTAAGATGGAAATGAATGCTCCGTGTCCCGGCAACTTTGACCTCAGCAAGGCTTGTGCTGACTGACTGCTGACAACAGAAGGACTTGGTGTGGTTGGACCAGAATTCCTGTTAGCCTTTATTCTGGCTCTTAACCTCTGGCTGTGCCCTGAGGGGACCTTCCTTGCCAGTGGTTGAGACAGTGGTGTAGCAGCCCATGTTGTAGGGGACATGTCTTATGTTTCAGGCTGCTCTGTTGAAGCTATCCAACATAGAAGGCTCTTTTGCAGGCTGGGGCAAGCGAGATGGACTGGCCCTGGCTGTGGCTCCGTTCTGCAGCTGGCTGTCTTCCTCTGTGTCCCTGCACCCGTAATCCTTGAGCAACAAAGCAGCAGAGAGGCTGCCTCAGCAGGTAGCACAACGGTCTCTGGATTCAGTGCATACTGCCCTGGCACATACTGAAGCAGGTTCCTGCGCCCTTAGTGCTTGTAGAAGTCAGTCTTGTATTCCAGATACGTGGAGATGAATGTTCATAGTGAGATCTCCATGTACTCGCTGCACAGACCAGTGAATAGCTGTTGGCAGCGTACTTAAATGGGGTGTGTATGGGATCCATCCCACGCACATGCTCAGCGTGGGGGCAGGAACCAAGTGAAGTTGTCCTGGGTTTGTGCTGCAGACAGCAGGTGAGAAGAAGAGAGGCTCTGAGAATACAGGGGCAGAAAGAAGCTGCTCTCAGGTCATTTTACCAGTTTAAGAGATTTTCACCTCCCTAGTTTGATCATTATTAAAGCCTTCCTTTCTCTGCTCCATCCCGTTTCCGGCCCTTTTCCTACAGAGCCTGTGTGTGTCTGGCAGAGCTCAGTGGGTTTCATTTGTCATCTGTACCATAGTCATGCCTCATTTCTTACTGTTCTTGCCATGATGAAGACACTAAGCTTTGGTCCTAGTTAGGCTGAGGTCAGATGATACAGTCTTGGGAGATTTTGTTATAAAAAATGCATTCAGTTTTACCCTCTGTTATGCCATTAGAGTGGCCCTTTTGAGTGGGCTTTTGAACTGTGGGGTTGACAATGAAAGAGAGTTCTTGTCAAACTGTTGTTCTTTTTTTCTTTCCAAGAAGTAGAAAACATGAAGGTGCTATACAAAAAGACCTGTCCTTCTGGGGGTGTTTGTATTTCAGTTGTTTTGGTTTTGTTTTGCTTTTCTGGACAGGTTTTACGTGACAGTGGAGTGTTTGAGTACACGTGGAAGGAACTTTCAATTTGGCTGGAACACTTGGATAATACAAAAGAAGACAAAAAGGAAGCAGTGATTCAATTTTTGGAAAGGGTAACAACTGTTCAAATTAGCTGGGTAAACAATGCCAAGAATAGCATTAATGGAAACTAATTATTTTGTTGCTATTGTTGAGAAACCTGTCAAAGATCAGTGAATGAATTCTGAGAAAAGCAGTGTTTGTAATTCTTTATACCGAGCTGACATCTTTCTTGTCTTGGGTGGGAGGACAGTAAAATGATTTGGAGGAAAATTAAATCCAGAAAGATTAAGTTGTTATTACAGTATAGTTGATAAAAAGGTAGTGTTCTGTGTGGGGGTAGATCTTAGCTCCCCTTTATGTGGCAATACCTGCCAAAATTACTAGACCTAAGTTGTAATCTTTTACAAGAAAAGCTGGCGTTTCCTGTTTGCTTTTCAGGATGTTAAATGCCCAGTGCTTCCTTTTCATTGCAATTTGTCAGGGACTCAGTCTGTGGTGCAAAATTGCAGTGGACATTTCTTTTTCCATCAGACCCAGAACAGGAGTAACCATAAGCAGATCCCTGGAGATCTATATGGAAGTTGTCTTCCTAAAACTTTTCCAGCTTCCAACCACTTTTAGAACATAGTCCTTCCTTACAAGATATGGATCCCGTAGACGTAATAGCCTGTGCACTTTACTTTTCTCTCAACCTTTGTTAACAGATCCTGTTGAAACTGGTGGCAAATCCCTATCCATACACAGATAAAGCAGCAGACCTTGTTCAGGAAGCCAGTGTGCTCCATGTTAATATGCTTAAACAAGACTCTGATAATGTCAGCATCCCCATCTCTCACATTGACGGTATGTGGTGATTCCTTCAACAACAGAGAATTCCAACGCTGTGCTAAATTTTCTACTCCTAATCTTCAAAGTGATGACTGATAACTATGGAAATCCTGCTTAAGTGAGGACCTGCTGGATTCAGCCCTCCAGTTATATTTAGCGGCAGAAGTAGAAGGCTGAAGTGCAAAGTTACCACTTCACCACCAAAAGTAATTTCCAATGCAGTTATGCCATTTTAACAGTATGTTAAATCTCTCTTGTCAGGCTTCTGCAGCAGCATTTTCTAACTGAAATGAGAACCTTTCCAGTTCTCCCTGGGGCTGCTCCTATCTGCTCATCCAGGAGGAAGAGGCTGGGGTACCCAGGGAACTTTCTTACTCTCAGGCACACAAATGGAATTTTGCTGCTCCAGTCACAGCCCTACAGCAGCCAAACTAAAAATTCTGCAGATGTGGACACTTGGACAGCTTACCAGGTGCTAGCTGTTCTGCTGTATCAGTCCACATGTAAGATTTTGCAGTACGTAAATGTAAGATAATTGAGGTAGTTTAACACTTGGTACCAGATGGATCAGTTGCCTTAGTTGACTGTACTACAGAGAGGTCATGTCAGCCACAGAATACATGGTATCTTTTTTATATGTTAAAGCTGTCTTTGACTCTTCTGTGACCAAGATTTGTTTCTCTGCCCATATAGAGCTGAGACACTCTTCAAAGACTGCTCAGGATATTCTTTTAATGGGGAAGTGGCTGTTTCCATTGTACTTTTCCATACTTATTTTCAGTCACTTTTATGCTCTGATTATCCTTACCTAATGCTGTCATGGTAGCAGTAGCTGGTGCACCTCTTCCCTTCCCATACTACTTCTGTCAACTGAACAGCAATGTTGAAAGTCAAAAAGTAAAGTTAAGGGTACAGTAAGAGAATGATTTTTTACAGTTGTATTTACTCTTAGGCTGCTAGACAAATGTCTTTCATCATTTTTTCTTCTTTGGGAATTCAGAAGCTGCCTTGTATTCCTGCAGTGTTGGATGCTTTCTCTGTTGTTTTCTGATTAGTCTGAATCCTCTGCTTATATTTTTTTCTTCACTTAATAGATGTCCTGGATATGGTGGATGTCCTGATTGAGGGCAGTGATGGCTTAGATGAAGAAATTGGCTTAACTTTAAATGAAGACATGATTATCCAAACATTTCCATTCAGTGCTGTCGTCCCTGCTGCATTAGAAGGCAGGAATGTACTGTTGCTTCACACTGAAAATGGAACAGGTACAGACTTTTTTGTTTCTATGTATTGTCTGTGCTAGTGGAGTGAGACTGGGATCATTCTCACCCAATGAGCTTCTGGAGACATTTTATTGTCTTCAAATCCATGGGATTTGGCACCTGCTCAAGAGAGGCATTACAGCTATGAGATGCTGCTGTCCTTTTTTTCCTGACATTAAAGAAGCTTGCTCTTTATTTGTGGAGTAGGGAAAATAGATGGAAATGCAGGCATTCTATGAACTGCCATTTGACTCTAGGGAGCTGCTACTGTGGGAAGACAAACTTGCCCATGTCAGAAAAAGAGACCACTTCTTTCTCCTGTGAGATGCAGGGAAGTGGAGGAGGAGAATGATCCCAGGCTCTGAGCACAGTATAGAGGAGACTGAGGAGCAGTGCAGAGACGCTGTCCCTTCAAGGACAGTCTTGGCCTGGAAGTAGTTGTGCTTCAATAACAGGGTTTTAAGCACAGAGTATGCAGATTGTTAGAGGAAGGTGGTTTCAATGGCTGTAGGCAGCTATTCCACTGAGACCAGTCAGAGTGGACAGGACTGTTGAGTGGAAAATAGACGTGTTTTCCAAAGAAAATTTCTTCAGAGATGAAGCTCTGGGGTGAATGTTGCAAAGTTCTACCATTTCCTTGAAGAAAGGATTTGGTGGAGTGAGGAATCACGGGCAGAAGCTGGCCTCAGAGCAGTATTTACCAACTGCACAGCACCTCACTAAGTCCTATATATATTTGGCTGTTGAGTGGAACCTGGGGTGGGTGGGACTGAAGTCCCAGTTCAGAAAGAAAATCTTCTATATTTAACCAGTATGTGTTAACCTGGATGTGTTACCCCCAGTACAAATCAGTTCTTGTATTAAGTGATACTTGGCTGAGGTCCTTAGCCATCAAAATACAGACAAGCTTAACGTAACACAGTAAAGACAGAATTAGTTTTGTGCTTGTCTGGAAGAAAACCAGCCAGCCTAAGCAAGTATCTTAAAGTGGGGTGATTATTTACTTCAACGACAACTACTGTGTGGAGTATTTTTCCAGATACCTCAGTGGGTCAGGAGCACTTGGCCTTGCTTGTCACAAACACTTTTTAATCCTGTTTGGTACTTTTCTAAATATGCTGTGTGGCTTGATGCCAAGGCCTTAAGGAAAAAGCATTGCCCTGGTGTCTGTGCTCATGCAGATACTTCTGTCAACAGGTTTCATTTTTTTTTATTTTCCTTATTTAGGAGCACACATCGTAGAGTATCTTGTTGCTGTTTTCACTGACCTCCTGCACTCTCAGAGAGAACCCCTCGCCCTCTGCTTGATGTTTCAGCTCTACGATAAAGATCTGCAATCCCTGAAAATTTCTAAGTATCCTCAGCTCTACAGATTTAACCAGTACTATAAACTCTGGATACCCCAGCAATCTCAGGAACCCGTGGTACGGAATACCTGAATTCACTTGAGTGCTTGAGCCAGTATTACTATAAAATCTCACAGTGTATAAAGGTTACATTTCACCAGAAAGCCTGTTTGCCTTCAGCTAGTTCTGTATTTGCTTCTTGATGACATTGGGACACAAACTTGCTTAAGGGCTTTTCTCTAATGACACAAGAAGCCTTTGCTGTGGTCGGGAAGTGAAGCCAGGGCTCAAGGGTTGTACACAATCACCTAGACATGCTCCTCATCAGGCGGTGTGTAGCATAATGTTTAATGTGGCCTGAGGAGCCAGTTCACAATGGTTGGAGTTCACCCAGGTGTGGTTTGGGAATGCATAGACCAGCCGTGCTAGGGGTTACTATGTTTTGCTGTTAGCCCAGCAGTTACCATGCACAGGTTTGCCATGGGACACCTTTGACTTAGCTCTGTGATAGCAGAACTGCACACGTATGCTCCTGGAGCTTCAGCCCTGCTTTCAGAACAGTGCTACTTTCAAAACAGAGAAGGCTAAAGAAGCTTTTGATTCGTACTCATTTTTACTCTTCTCTTGTGTTTTTTTCCATTTTAAACAGTTTAAAAAATGCAAAGGGGTATGCAAAGAACCTGCTGTGGCCCTGGACTCTGTATTTACAACTTTGCTGAAGAAAGCCTATGAGAGAGGAAGTGATACATTGCTAGAAGATGATATCCAGACAAAACTGAGAGACTTGGCTTCCCAGCTCCTGCCTGAACAGCTTTTGTTAGGAGTAAAGCATGTGTTGCTGTACCTGAAATCCACAGTGGAAAACTTTGGCAGTGTAAGAGCAAGATTGTGATGATACTGTGGGTTGGTTTGTTTATTGTAATGCAGCAAGTACAAATGACTGAGCCATTAAAACTTAAGGATCCAGTTCTGCAGCTTTTTCACATACTCAGCTCTCCCTGAGGCTATAGAACACCCACCAGACAAACCTGCACCTAATTTGTAAACAAATGTCTATTCTTCTAATTGTTGAGGAGTCTTGGATTTACTTTGCATGGGTTACCTTAGTGCGCGTAGCACAAATAAGCTCCAGATTTTAGTCCAGCTCCTGGGTCTTCATAAGAAACCTCTCCAGAGAGTGGAGTTCATTGGCCTGTGTTACACTAGAAGTTATAGTGTAGATGAAAATCTAGATGTATCTACTTATTTGTCATCCTGAGACATTTCTTAGAATCAGATTTCTATAATGGGAAGTAATTCCTTACCTCAGAAAAGGTTGTAATCTAGGAAATTCGTAGTTATTTCCTGTTCTTTTTGGATAATTTATCCTTCTGCTCCCATCCTTCTTTTGTCTCAATTTCCAGTGTATCTGTTATTTTCACAGCTCAGTAGAACTTTTGGTCCTCACCTTGTTGACCTTTATATGGGCCTGCTGAAAAGCTTGTTGTGCCGAGGAAATCAGATAGAGTTGGATAATCAACAGAAACGAGAGGAGCGTCAGACTGAATCGGATCTCTTTATGGATGAGGAATCTGTGATTACAGAGGAGTCTTCAAATGACAAGGTACCAAATCCCTTAACGCACAGGCCAGAAGCTTACCTGTTAGTAAACTTTGATTTGATTTATTCTCCAGGGAAATAGTCGTAAGTTTTGCTGACCCATTAGTTAAAGCAAATTATCTTAAACGTGAATGGGTTTTGAGCACAAATTATGTTGATTTTATTGACCACAAAAGCGTGCAACTGGCTAAACATGCCAGAGAACAGGGATCCCTAGCAGGGATCAGGCTTTGAGTACTGTGACTTGATAATAGTCATGAGGATTTCTGGGATTTCAGTTAGGATCAAAGTGTGTCTGTCATGCACTCACTGTATAAGGGCTTGAAGAATATATTCCTGCTTTATAGAAGCATCACTTATAACATTTAGGCCAGGTCCTTAGAAGGGCAACGAGTGAACAGGGTATCATACTCTCTGTATTTCACAGAGCTGTGTTGAATGGAAGCAGATTGATGCAGAGATGCTGTTAAGGTCTAGGAGTAGACTTAGGAACTTTGAGCATGTGGTCTAGCAGTTGTAAAACTACTGTCTGGAGATTTGAGCAAATGCCATTATCCACAGTCTCACCACTGAGCTGGAATATAGTCAAGAGAAGTTCTGACAAAGACGGCTCACCTTTGCAGAAGAAATTCTATTCCCTAAGCCCTGTGTAAAGCCTGGTTATGAAAGTTATGTACTTGGAGGAATGAACTGTTGCCCTCCCCCTTTCATCTGTTCTGTGGATATGTGGGGACTAGAATAGAATTGACAAACCCCAGAATATAAAGTTTCCCCCTGGAAATGTGCTTAGACTTGCGGAGAATGTTGAGTGAAGGTGTGCCTCCCACATCATAAACATTGGAGGAATGGTTTTTATGTGCTTGTAATTCATTAATATTTTATCCTCTGACCAGTTAACTGTTAGTTTAACGTTCTGTAATTGTAATAAGCATGCTCAGAAAAATAGGCAGATGAATGATTTTATTTCTCCCACCAAACTATAATTATCCATGCAGTGATATTGTTACAACCATTTGTTACAGACACTACAAGATACACTCATGTTGATTTTCAGACATCCTACGCTGGAGAGTTGGTTCCTGGCTTTAGAACAACGTTCTCTTCCTCAGCACAGTTTAAACCCTGTCACTGTGAAGCTTCTGTCAGCTCACCTCAATTCTGGTGTGCTCCAGTTGTTGAAAATGGGTGCCCCGATGTTGCAGAGCATGAATCACAAGCATGTGTTAACGAAGTATTTTGAAGCTATCACAAAAAGTGTCTTGAAAGAGCTACAGGCTGCAGGGAAGGACGGAAGCCAGGTCTTTCCCAAGAAGTCTCACCAACTGGAAGCTCTGGAGGAGCTGCACGTATACATGGCTCCAGCTCACCTGAAGGAGATCACTTTAACTATGCTGCGACTTCCTGAGACGAGCTTGACTACTCAGAAATCTGAGAAATCCCCTAAAAAAGGGAAACAGTTAAGCTTCTATGGGCAGGTTTTGGTGCAGCTCCTCACAGAGAGCTACCAAAGGCAGCCACAACAAGGAGAACTACTGCTGTCTACAGAACTCATTAAAGCTTTGGGAATACTGATATCAGCATCAGCTAGCAAAGATTTGGAGAAAGTTTTCCTTCAGGCTCTCCAAAGCGAGACAGTCCTTGCACACGCAGTCAGTGTAGAGGTGCATGTTCACTGCCTTAACCAGAGGTCAGAAACGTCCCTTGCCATTGTAGGCATGCTGATACAACACTGTAGGACTCACCTGCTGCAGTTTGAGCTGTGGTGTCTGAGCAGTGCCACTGGAAAGTACCTCAGGAAAAACATGGAGAGCTTTCTTCCACTCATTAATGTGTATTTGCAATGCAGAGACCGGTATGATTTCACCCGACCTTCTGCAGGTAAAGCTACAACTAATCTCTGTTTGTGATTCGGGACATCAAATTCCTGGTGTAGACTCTGGTAGCCTTAAAGTTTTTTATCATCTCCACAATAAGTAGAAGTGATAAATTTTATGTGTCTAACTTCTGCTGTTTCTCTTGTAAGTACCTCTGCAGCATAAAAGGTAAAGTACTGTGGTGAAGGTTGGCTCTGGTTAGACTGAAGCAAAGTACTCTTACAGTTGCTGTTGCCCAGTCTCTTTTGAAGCCCTTATTTAATACTTAGTGCATGTGGAAATCTGTCTTCCTGCTTATCTTAGTTTAGTATAGCAGGTAGAAACTTTTTCCTTGGACATAGATAGAACACTATCTGGTGAGTGGAATGCTGTAGCCATATGGTTTTGCAGAATACAAGCTTTCACTTGTACAAGTGTAAGAGTCCAAAACTCTTCTAAAATAAATCTCCAAATATAGCTTCCTACAGTAATGCCTTTCTAAGCTGGCAGTCCAAAACTTTCCAAATCACCAGCGGTGTTAAATTGACAAGACTGTTAGATTATCTGCTAGCAAAATTATGAGTTAGGATTCAACTCGACAGAACAAGATCAATTTGATTCCATTTCTCTCATTGCATAGAAATGTGAATAGGAACAGAAATGACTGTAGCTGTTGGCTGAGAAGGCTTAGCTCTATCTAGGAGAAGTGCAAGCAATAAAAAGATCTTGTCAGTGCACTGGAAAGTAGAGGATGGTTTAAAGAACTAAGCCTTTCTCTAGCACCTAATGCACACCAGTGGTTTCGTGCTTGAACACCAGAAGGGGAAACTGCTGTCTGACTGACTTGATTTATAAGGTATCTGTTAGCTATCTGTTGATGGGAGGGAAAATTTCCTTTGAGCCCAGGGTCAGACAACTGGTAAGATGTCCTTGCGTCTCAGGAAAGATGAAAAGGCCTCTTATCAGGAAGTTGTCCCTGTTTTGAAGGTCTGCATTGTTTGCTCAGGTCTCTCTAATCATTTCAGTGCAAGTGGTTGTCTGGTACTTATGCTAAATACTTCCTAATGGTTCTATGGAGCAATACAGAGCACTCTTCTTTGTGGCAGGTTAAAAGCTACTGTATTCTAATTTCCTAGAAATTTAAATAATCTGGAGCTTGATAAGAAAAGTGATCTGGTAATTTTGTGACTGTAAGTCTGTTGGTGCTTAACATAATTAGATGGTGAAACCTGTGTCCCCTGCTCTCTCCCAACAGTTGCTTCAGCTGTTATACCTGTCTTGAGGAAAGCTTTGTGGAAGGAGCTCTGCAGTATATTTCAAGACACAGAAGCATTGCATGAGAACACAGTGAAACTTCAAGTTCTTTCGAACTTGTTGCCATCTTCAGAAAGCAAAGGGCTGCAAAAGCTTATTGACCAGCTTCCAGCTGCTCTTGAGAAAGCAGAAAATAATGAGAGGTAGGCAAATCCATTTGTCTTGTTTCAGGAGTAGGTTTGTCCCATAAAGTGTTGTGGTAGATATGCATAAATGCAAATACTATGAACAATAATTACATTCTTTCCTCAGAGAGTCTGTCACTTCAATGCTTTGGCAGCAAAGCTTCTTTAGCATACATAAAAAGCATCATATAACATTAAAAAATCAATATCTTTCTGCAGTTGGACAGTGGCAGATGCCATATCTAGAATGCTTGAAAACTCTGAAGAGCTGCGTTTGTGGAGGAGACGTCTGTTATCAGCCTGCATGAAGGGGTTAGTTTTCACATACAACAGCAGTAAAGAAGAAAGCAAGCAAGAAGTGGAGAGGTCCATGCTGCTGAGGCTGGAAGAATTATTGGTGAGACTTCTTATCTGCATTGCCAGAATGTGACTGTGTGCATACGTGTTATTGTGCTCATATATCCCATAAACATAGACCAGACTTTTTCTGTTTTATAGATTATGGCTTTTGTGGGCTTTTAATAACTTTTACAGAGTTAACTTAGCCCTGCAAATCGTTTTTAAGGAGCAGTTTTGAGTTGTTCTTGATGATGGCTTCCTGGTAATGGTACTCTGAAAATCAGAGTCTGAGATATTCAAGAATTAAAAATCAAAGGTTGCCAATGGATGCTTTTATTAAAAAAAACCCTAAAAGTGATAGAGACGCTTCTGACAAGACCTACCTACTGTGCCCTTTGAAGTCTGTGGCAGAAATCCAGTTGATCATAGAAATCCAGACTTCGATCATAAAGAACACGACTTGGTCGTTCCCTCTGTACTGCTGTTTCTTTTGTAGTTCAGTAGGGTAGGTGGATCCACGTAAGACATAAAAACGAAGGTCTCTGCAGGTAATGAATGCCTTTGACTTCTAGCTGGCTTCTGGTGAGACTCCCTGGCAAGGTGATGATGACAAAGTTAGCACCTACCATTACCAGGATAACTGCCACGTGCAGCTGTCATTCTTCTTAAAGCTGAGGGTTGGTTGTTGTGGTTTATAGCATTTCAGGGAAGATCAGTTTTTGTAAATAATGCATACGCTCAGCCACCCCTGCTTGCAGCATGCAAAGGTTGGTTAGCTTAAACACATCGGAGGTACACAAAAAAAACTTGTACCTGATTCTCTTGCTTTGACTTGCTGGCTTTTTACTCCTTTCACACTTTGGGAGTGTGAAGAGTTTCAAGACTTTGGGTTTTTTGGTACCTACAGACCAGTTTACATTTTAATTGCAAACAACCCATATGCTCACTTGATCCCAGAACCAACAAAATGAGACTTACAGTTTCATTTGAATGAGGAGTTAGGATTGTTGTATCCAAAAGCTTTCTTCCCTTTTATCATCCCACTTGAGTGTTTGGCTTGCATGTTGTTTGTGCATCTGTTGAACGAAAATTACCGGTCTTGATGATCTATAGAATTTCTATGTGCTAAATGTAAACAATCTGTTTTTACTTACTACATGCACAGCACTTTGTTGAAGAAGTCGACCCAGATGACTGGTACAGCTTTGTGAAGACAGGACTCAAGTAAGTAATTTTGAAATGACCCAAAGGTGCTGTAGGAGGTACAGTTCTATTCACTTGATCTTGTCCTGCGTTTTAGAGGAAACACCCTCTCTCCCTTGAATTCAGTCAGACTTGATGGTGCTCCTTGTTTCCCAGTGTGCACTTTGTCACATCCACTGGCTTCATTGGAGCTGAACCTGCACAACTAATTTGGATTCTGTGCTCCAGTTAGTGTACCTAACATAGCTAACTAGATAGTTGGACTAGCTTCTTTTCAACTGGCATAAAGGAGCTTTATGCTCATTTAACTTCTTTCTATTTCAGGTATTTCTTAACATATATATATATAAAAAATGTATAATCTGTATGAAAACAGAATCAGATTTTTCACCTTTAAATTTAAACCATTTAATTAAAGGAAACTGAAAATAGTTTAGGTTAATCTTAGCTTCTGTGGAGATAGAAGTGTTAATCTGAAGGGTTGCTGTCTGAATGGTTAGGCAAAATTTTAATTGTTTATTCAGATCAGTGCCACTACAAGTGTGACTGTGTGTTGATTACCCTTTATTTTTAAATAACTGAGATAACAGTATAGCTTAAAAAGCCTTAAATCAAAACAGCTCAGGGAAAGAGATGCATGTGTTTTCAATTTTTTTAAAAAAATTGTTTTGTTTTTACTAAGTTTGCTTTCTTTGCAAAGTTTTCATTTCTTAAACAGAGTCTTTTGTTCAAGCAGGTTTTCTTGGGTTTGGTTGGGGACTGACTTTTCTGTGATCCTTGCTTCTAAAGGTACCGCTACAAAGATGAAGCATTTTTGAAAGTCCTGAACATTGCTATTCAGTTATTATACGAGAAAGAATCCTCACTTAGTCAGAGATTAGTCAAGCTCTCCAAACTTCACATGATGGTCACGCAGCACTCTCTATTTTTGTCAGCCATACTGAGGTCAAGAGAAGAAGATGGCATGAACATCCAGACAAGAGGTATTTTTTATCATCTTCTTCCATTTAACTATATTTAGCTATCTTGTCGTTCTCGTTGTTATATTTTATCCATCCAGTAACCTATCCACCTACGTATACTTGCTATTAAACAATTCCAGAGTATTAGCATTTAGTTCTAAATTCTACCTCTACTTTGATCCAAATGTTGCATTCATTTTGTGGCTGGCAGTTTTAAACACTTAGGTTTTCTAAAACTCCTGAAAGATGGTTGTGGTTTTTTTTTTATTTGGTTTGCTTTGGTTTTTAACCCTGTTGAAACCTTGAATTGATTCTTTTGGTTGCTATAAGATCACTTATAGGTACAGATAGGTTCATTTAGAAAAGCATGTGACGTTTAAACCTATTTTAAAATAGGTTGATACAGAAGTTCTTAAGTTGGTTTTGCAAGTTGTATCAAAAATGTTAATTTAATCAATGTGTATTTGATCTTGCAACCTTTCATGAGGAATATCCTTCCACGAGTAGTATAAATCAGGTGCTAGTACATGTGTAGGATTGACTTTGTTTCTTCATCTCTGCCAACTGAAATACTGTCTGACCTTGAACCAATCATTTAATCTACGTCCACCTCAGTTTTTTCCTGCTGTACAGGGCTTTGAGATTCAGTGAATCATCTAAACGAACTTTGAAGTTTTAAATAACCTGAAAAGAGCAAAAGGCTCTTGTGAAGTCAAAAAATTTAGTGATGTTAAAAATAAGTAATAGTTTTTGCTGCATACCATATGTGTTTTACATTTTTGAATGCATTTCTGTAGACCAGTAAGATTGATTATTTGATGTAAACTTCAGTGATTTGGAAACTTGGTGTCAAGAGTGCATTCTCTCAGGCTGTTGTATTTATAATCTATTTTGTTTTCACATACGTTTTGTATTCCTGTAGATACTAGGGGGGAAAGGCTGTGCCTTTTCAGATACTGGGAGTAAAGAAATCTGGATTCAGGTCTTGAATCTCCATAGATACCCTGGTTGCCTGATCACTTACTTGATCTGTTTCCCAGCTAGTTATAAAATGGAGGTGGATAATTTTTGGTGCTCCAGAGTTCCTATAGCTTGCTAATGAATTGGGATTCTGCAGTGATGACCACTGGTTAGATGCACAGTGTAGAAGCATTTTGATAAGTTACGGCGGCTGGGGCGTGAACTTACAAGTCCTAGCCATAACTTCTTGAGAAGCTTGGGAGGAGTGCTGGGATGTCTGCCTTTGCTCTATGCAGCTCTGAGCTAATTTAAGAAGCCTTCCTGGTAGAGGAGGGAGCTGTGGTATTGTAGCATTAGGGTATAGCTTTGCTTTTTAACCAGAGAGCAAATGTGTATACATTCTGCAGGGTAGTATGTCCCATTGTGGACCTCATGTCACAATAACATCTGTGTGTCCAGCTTGGAAATACTGTTTTGTTCCACTCAAATGAAATCCATCATAATCATCCTTTAGTGTAGCTGAGGAAATGGTTTTGGTATTTATAGAGGTAGATCTTGATCTAAAATGTACAGCCCTCTGTGTGTGTCTGTGTAGAGAGGGTATATGTGTGTAGGGGTATTTATATACTCACTATCTAACTCGAGAGAGCAAAGCTAAAGCTGTGTGTTTATTTCAGAGGCCTTGGTGGATATACTGCTGACAGTTGTGAAACTCAGCCCTTCTCTCTGTGAGAGCAGTCACCTTGCTGTGTTGCTGGGTGCCTACGGGGCTACACTGAGTTCTGTAGGTAAGTGTGGTAGCCTGGGAAATGTAATTCCTACTAGATCTTGAGTTTTCGTCTTCATAGGTGACTTACCATGGGTTTCATCGTGTTTTTCAGATCAGAAGGTGCTGCTACTGCTTCAGTTATATGAGAAGAATAAGAAAAGTCTTATAAGTTCCAGGTAAGCTGACCACCTTCCTTTTGTTCAGCTAATTACATGCAAATAAGCAGTCTCACAACTGGCATTTTTCCAGGGTCTTATTTTTAACTGAGATAAACAGCGAGCAAGGTCAAACCTAGAGGTGAATGTTGCTTTTGTAAACATTTTGCCTATATATTTCCTGTTCTTAACATAATTCTTGTGTTACTCAAACTTTTGGGTGTCTGTGCGTTGGATGAGGGGTCTCATTTCAGTGGTACCTCACTCTCCATAGTAAGAATTTGCTATAGGCATTTCCTCACAGATGAAAGCCAAAGCCCAAATTATCTAGTGTAGGACTCTTTCCCCATCCCTTGGCATACAGTATTTGCCACTCAGCACAGTCCTTACCCTTCTCAGTGATCTTTCTCCTGTATGCATGATACTCGGCTCTGGTGCTTTTGCTGGAGAGGAGAGGAATGCTCCAATGGGGGAGTGAATGTATAACCTCTTGTGTTAACACATGTATTGTTACTTTTGGCATACTAACGTGATATCAATGCCTTCCTTGTCTTTCACCGGCCCAAACTGTAGCTCTTCTTGTAGCCCAGCCTTGCAATACAACTACGTGCTTCATAAGAGAGAACCATGTATTGTATAAAACAATCAAGTTGTGTTTCAGGCCCCGTGCCCAAGCAATCCACAGGGAAGTCTGATGTTAGTTAATTCTTAGAGACACTGGTGGTTTTGCTCTGCCTTGTCCAAATGCATTTTCCTGTCTTTGAGGTATGGGCGTGAATATTAACAGCAATGCAAGAGTACCGGTTCATGCAGCTGGCTCCCTAGCTTTGTCTGAGAATATAGATAATTCTTGCAGCCTGAAATTAAGTTGGTTTTTTTTAGCACAGAATTGAAGTGGCTTCCAGAAGTCAGGGCTCTGGCACTAGCCACATCTTGCATTAATCTTTACTTAAAGTGTTTGCAAATGGGAGGGTGTTACCTGAGGAGGACACTGATCTCAGAGATAGTTAGGTCTCAAAACTTTTGTAGCCTTTTCAAAGGAAAAACAATTTCACTCTGTCCCCTGAAGTGAAGTGGTAGCCAGGCACTTGGTTAGACTTGATCCCAGCACTGAAGGATTTGAGTGAATATAGAGAACATTCAGGAAAATTGCTCTGCACGCAACCCAGCAGAGCCCAACTTTGTCTTGCAAATGGGAGCCTTCAGGTTCTGGATGATAAAAAGCCTAACCTCGTCCCATCCAGCTGCCTCACTGACAGCAGGACATGCTGCTGGCAATACTCACATAATGAATGGCAATATTAGTAGCACTTAACGTAGATAGCAAAGTAAGCAGGGCCTAAGGAGCAACTCAAAGGAGGAGAGTAAGGGTTTATGTTTTGCAGAACCACAATGATGCTGGTTTGAAATACCAATTGCATTTGAGACAACCTCGTCTTACTAGGTCTCGATCACTGTCTCTTCATGTAGCTGCTATCATACTTACCTGCATTTATAGCTTAAAAAAGTGGTTTTTTCCGAGAAGGTAAGTTCTGATTTGGATTAACGGGGTAAGAAATAGTTAATGAGACACCCACAGACTGAAATTGAAAAGCTTTTGGATGGATAAAAAAGGTGTTGCCAGGGAAACGAGTTCCAGTTTCAAGTTGCCACAGGATAATAAGTACAAGTGAAGAGAAAATTTAAATACTAATTTATGTCCTCTGTAATTGCTTTTTGCGCAGTGCTAGCAGTCTGTTGACTAATGCCTTTACTTTTAACAATGTTTAAGAATCCTGCTGTGGGGTCCAGCTGCTGTGGAGCATCACAAGACTTGCAAGAGTCTAGGGAAGTCGCTATGGCAGCAGCCAAGCATGGAGGAGATTCTGTGTCTGCTGGATCGAGAAAAGATGATGAAGACGATTCTGTCTTTCCCTCAGCATCGCCGTCTTCTGTCATCACAGGTGCTTTGGTTCAGGCTGCTGCATTTCCCTCTTTTTGACGTAGAACAAAAACCTCTCACTTGAGTCATTCCTGTTTTGTGTTCATGTAATACATGGCAATTTTTTTACATCAGGAGAGTAATTTAAATTCATGGGAGGGCTGGATTATTTAATTATTTAGGAGTACTTTTCAGATGAATTACGATACACGGATGGCGGGTATGATTGTGCAGTATTGCAAAGATTGCCGTGAGTAAATGAGACCAGAATTTTACTTTTAAAGAGTCATTAAATTTGACTGCCCAAAGATTCACTGACAATGGGCTCTCCAGTCTTTCCTACAGTGTGGTAATGTGCTTCTATGCCTTTTTGTGCTTGTCAGAAGAAATAATTTTGGAACCCTGACGGTGAAGGCCAGATTTAAATACAAGCACGTCTCACCCTGTGTTGCATTGTATTTTGCAGAGTTTAGTATTGGTTCCTTTGTAATGGGGTGGCAAAGTTTGAAAGCAAGCTGGAAATTGGTGTTGTTCCTTACAAAATACTGGTTTGGTTTTGGTTTCAGGAGATACAAGAGTCGCTATATAGAGATGAGAGCGTCAAGAATCTTGATGACTTCTACGATCCTTGTTTTCTACTTCAGCTCTTTAGTGAACTGACCAGACCAGGTAAAGTGAATGTTTCTCTTTGATATTTAGTGACATTTTACTCTACTATGGGAGGTGCATGGCTGCATCTGTAGCTCTGGTACTCTCGATTTAAGAGGTAATACTACAAAGAAATTTGTGCCTGGCTTTGGAGAGAAGAAACATACATCAAAAAGTCTTTTGGGTTTTTTTAAAGCACTTTTCCAAATAATACAAGGTGACACGACTGAGATTTAGCTACTTAGAAACAGAGCAACATAGCAGCAGACTGGTGTTCCTGCCAAGCTGCTGTTGTCCAGATGACTAGGCGCTCCTTCATACTTTGTCTAAATATACTGATTTAACCCTATGTAGAGGCACTGATCTGCTTAAGATGAGGAGGGGTTTTTAAACTGGAACTGGAAACAGCTTGGAAGAGACAAAAAGTACGCAAAGATCTGTGTTCTGTAATCTCTCCAACAGCATTCTGTATATCACAAAAACCAGCACAATGTAATTACAAAATAGCCTGAGGGATCACTAGAGAATATTCCCCACTGGCAGGTTGTATTTCTTCTGGTGAATGTGTAGAGCTGTGTTCTGCATCTGCTATCAATGTCACAGCAATGTGATGAGCCAAACAGGCACGAGAGGGATGATACCTTGTGCTGCTACATGCAGTGCCCTACCTGCAGCTGGTAGGACTGCTCTGATCTGAGGCTGCTTTGTGGCTGACTTTTTGGGAGCTGCAATTGTCTCCTTTCAAATGGGAGCTCTCATCCAGCTCTCATCTCAATCCAGCTCTCAGTGGGAGCCGAGCAGAACAGGTTGGAGAACATGCCCTGCATGTTGGAGGAGTTCTCTAGCATAAACCAGAAAACACCATTTTGCTGGGGAAGGGTGAAGTTGTTTCTGACTGGAGTGACTCTCTGCAGGGGTATTGATTGCTCTGAGGGACACTGTGACTGAATTGACTGGAGATCTGGCCTGTTACAGGCTGCTGCTATAATGGCAAACTTCAGCTATTTTCCATCAGACAGAGATGCATGGGGCTGTTGTGTATCATGAGTAGGCCTGCGCTCAGAATTGTTGGAAAGTTTAGCGAGATCTACGTGGTGCTTGAAAACTAGTTGCTTGGATTCACTTTTCTTTTTTGACACGACCCTGCTTCACATATGCCTATCCCTGCTGCACTTCACAGGCACACTGTCTATTTAGAGATCTCTTAAAGATCAAAGTGAAACGAGCATCGTCAGGAATTTCCTAACCAGCTCCCTGCCTGTGTTGATGATGGTTAACCACTATGTAGTTACAGCTGGATTTGGCTTTCCACGACAATAGCATCCGAAGCAGCTGGCAGGCTGATAACTGTCTTTCAGTGAGATGATACTTAAAGTCCTTTGTTCGCCTGTACCCTTGTAGTGCAGTACCTGTTTTGTGTGTCTGTAGCCTATACTTACCTACAGTTGTACACCACTCTGGATAATTTTGACAGCAAGAAAAAGAACTCTCTTCTAGTTTACTGAGGGGGAAAAAGAGGTACCAGAACTATTTGGTGTTTTGCAGTAGGGTAGATCCTAGATGATCCAGTTAACGCTGGGTCTTCAGCGTTGTTATTGATGAAGAATATGGACAGCCAGTCCATACCTTTTGAACCTGGGTGTAATAGTTGGCAAAAGCATTGGTATCGTGCACTTGTCAGCATCATCCACCACCTGGAGACCACCACCTTAACTGGTGAGAGGTGTTTGGTGGCTGTCGGTCAGCCTCAGCAGCGCTGCAGTCAGCCAGTGAGGGCAACTGCTTGTGTGGGGAAGCAGTGGGGTTGAGGGATCTCTTGCACATCACATTCTTGTGGAGCTGTGGGGGCAGTGGCTATCCCAACATAGGCTGACTCTGAAAGTGGGGAGGAGGAAAATAGTTCTCTTAACTGCTCCACTCTGGGTGAGAGTCTGTGTCCAAAGAGGGGCATTTTTAAAGGACCCGAGTGATTTATGAGTTCAAGTCCCACAGTGCTCCTAAACTATGTCAGCTGCTCTTGGAATTCCCAGTTCCTCTTTATTTATTTGCTCTGTGTACTGGCTGCACAGTGCCCTGTGAACAGATGTTACCTAACTGCTGAATTCATAAACACAGACTTATTGCACAGTGTTTAATGCTCTCTGAGTAAGAAGTAAGCCTAGAGTTGGGCAGATAGCAAGTTCTGTCTAACTTTAGCTCTGATAAGCATCTTGTGGAAAGCTTTTCCATCATGGTTCTCAAGGTACTTTAAACAAACTGTATGTCAGACATAAAATTAACTTCTTTTTTTTTTTTTTTTTTTTAAATAATAGCTTGGTTTTTTATGTTAGTTGTTGAACACACTCTCCAAGGTCAGCTGGATGGAAAATATTTCCACTGCATGTTTTCAGTGAAAGAAAGTTTTCCAAATAAATCTTGCTGTGACCAGCGTGAACTTTATTGCTGAAGTGAGAATCTTGGATTTCACTATGTGGTGCCACCCCATAAAGTTACCCACTGTGTCTGTCTGTACATTAGTAGTTCTCAAGAGCTGCAGTCTGAAGGAGAGCCATGTGGTGGCTTGCTGTGAGAGAGCGTACAACACATGTGATCCTATACTGAAGAGGGGTGGTTGTGTGTGATATGTCCACAAGTGATGGAGAATCCTCTGCAGGCAGATGAGTTTTAGATCATTCTTGCATGTTCCCCTGGGATTCAACAGAAAGTGTTTGTTTCCCAGTGCTTATCTCGCGCCCTTGCTTGAGAAGTGGGAAGCGCGGAGTTGCTTTGCCAGAGGCAGAAGGTAGAGGAAGGCATAGGTAAGGTGTCTCTCTGGGCTCTGCTTCTCTTTCTCCTGCCCTGTTCTTGCTACTGCTCTCACCATTTTTACTTTGACAGTCAGATGGTGGGTGGCCTTACCCACTGCCTGGAAGTAGAACTGTATCTGTACAAGCTCTGATGATGTCAGAGGTATCCCATGTTAACAAACGAGGGATCTTTTCACTCACTAGGAGAAGGACTGAGGTGGTTTGCGTTATGCCAGTTAACCTCCATGTGCTTCGGTGAGGAGCGGTGTAGGGAAGGGTACAGTAATTGCTAGTATTGAAACAACTTGTAAAACCACTCACTGAAAAGATCTGTTACTGCAATTCAGCGATGCCTTTGCATTGGTCACGTAGCAGTGGGCTGGTTGGGAGGCGGTGCCGAGAGGTGGAGACCCTGCTACCCTGCTGTTGCCTGACCCATAACTATCAGAGCTGAGTGTGGAGCTGCCAGGCATGAAATTGAAGTAGAAATTCTGACAGTTGAGGAGAAGGTGAGAGGAACAGCAAAGCTGCTGGTGCAGGGACATAAATAATCTGTGATTTTTACGTATATTTATTTTGGTTGCGGGGGTGGGAGGAGGAAATCAGTGGACCAAATACAGATACTTGTCATCAAGACAACAGCCCCTTCTTAAATAGGAATATTTGTTTCTCAAAACCTTCCTCTTGACCTTCAGGGTGAATTGCAAGAAAATAATGTGAATATTGTTGCCAAACTCATAACCACAATACATTTGCACTTCAGCTGGTAAAATACAACTGAGGTGCCATTGTATTCCATTACCGGTGAATGGACTAGAAATAGCACAGGAGATAGTCTGGAGGTTTTACATCAAGTCATTTGTAACCATCCGTGGGTAGAAATGGCACAAGCTCTTCAAAACACACAGTAAATGAGAAACTCGAGATCCTGATGGCAAAGTGCTGTGGAAGACAAATGTTAGATTCAAGGGTGTGTTTTCTGTTTGGCTGGTTACTGTTAATTTTTGGATTTTGCTTGTCCCAGAAGGGCATAGTGGTACCTTCTACTGCTTTGCTTGGAGCATACCTTAGCAGCAGAACTGCTCATGTCTGCACAGTAACAACTGGTGTGGCTAATGGCTTATTTATGTGTTGTTCTCCTGTCCATTGTATCACAGAAGCTGTTTAGTGCAGAAAGGCTATTCATTGGCTATGCTCACCTTTTTTTTAGGCACAGACTTACCAAATGCCCAAAAAATGTTTTGAGGAGGAGAACTTTCCCTCTTTTTCTTCTTTGTATTTAACTTTCCTGAAACAGTGAGGCATGTGGTGTCTTTACAGAATTTATTCCTAACTTTGCATGGTCTACCAGGCAGAATTGTCTGTTTCACATAAACAAGACTTACCAGATTAATTTCAGCTCAGGTAGAGAGTTCCTGTTCAGAGTGATTTGCAGAATGTCCTTGCTAGCTGAAGGAGCCTTCAGCGTGCAGTGAAGTAATTCTAGGGGTAGATGTAGAAGTTGTTGTTTATTAATAGAAATTTTGTTAAGGATTCTAGTGCTGTTATATACTGTATGACATGTCAGTATAATGCACCGCTTGCTTTTCTTTTGGTTTTTTCCCCTCTTCCCACACAGAGTGTGTAGTGGCATGTCACAAGTTTGTTGAAGTCAATGCCCTGGGTCTAACAGTAGCTGCCCTTAGCAGCTATGATTCCAACATGAGAGCAGCTGCATATTTTGTCCTGGCTTCCTTTCGTTCTCATCTGGAAGGAGCTCGCTTTCGAGAGAAGAGTCAGGTAAGACTGAACTCCATTGACAGTTTGCCAGGTTAGACTTTTTAGATTGTGGACACTTATTGAAGAATTGCTGCTTTACTCATCCATCTGCATGTACGTGGTGAGAAGGCTAAAAGAAGCTTTAGATCCTTTATTCCATCATTTCTCCTCTGTTGCTTCGTGCTTCCTCCTGTTATAATCAATGGGCAGAAAAAGCAGGGGAAATGTGTTTTAGAAATTCTTAGGAATTTTATTTGTAGGAATGGAAATCCTGATGGGAGTGGTATTTGATTTATGGCCTATGATACATCCTAAAAGCTTATATATGTATTCATGCTCTCCTGTTGTATGTGTTTGGGTTATGGTTCAAGCTTTTCTCCCTTGGGTTCTTGTGCTGCAGTTGCTGTATCTCTTGGACGCTGTGCAAAATGGAATTGGGCAGCCAAACCTCAGATTTACCTTCTCCTTGACCCTCTACATTGCTCGTGTGGCACAGCAGATTCTGAAGCCAGGTACTGTAACCTACTGTGCACGTTGAACTCCTGGAGTGAGTCACTCTGCTTGGAGTAATGTCCTTGACCGATACTGGAAGATAAGACAGCTGTGGCACTGGTAGGAGCCGTGAAGTATGCTTTCCTGCTTTTCAGAGAAAAACTTTCAGTGCTGGGGAGACTGCCTTCCTGGAGAAGTGGGAAGTGCCCTTTTGATTTGTATACAGAACCAGGCTGACTATCGCGGATGAAGCCGCTTACCTCCTTCTAATTTTGGGGTGGAGGTGAGCAGAGGACTTAGAGGAGTGAAACTAGATCAGTGTGTGGGTCCTGTTCAGCAGATCAGAGTCAGTTGACCCAAGTGTTCTTTTGTCCTTAGACATCGAACCAATGTAAGTCACTGTTGCAAAGGAGAATCACAGCAACGGGGAGTAGGTCAGGTTGGAAGGGACCTTGTGATGATGCCAGCTATGAGGACAGACTACTTTTCTCAGGGTTTTATCCTAGAAAACCTCTCGACCTCTAGACTGATCTAGAAAGCCTCCAAGGATTGGACTGTACAGTCCCTATGGACGACCTGATCCACTGCTCGTGGGGGCCATGTCTGGTCTGTAGATTAATAATGATGATTGCCTAATGTGAAGTACTACACTTGGTACATGGAGAGATTTGCCTCTTTGCTGCAGATTTCTGTTTTGTCAATGAAATCACAGGCATGTCGAAGGTTTATCTTACCTGCTCTGTATGCCCTCTGAGTAAGCTTTTCATTTTGGGGAAGAGGAGGGACGGCCAAATCATCAGCCTTAGAGCAGAAGGCCTCCTCAATGTACTTAACGTGCTGTGCTGACAGTGAGCTGAAACACTGGAACATACAGGTTCCTTTTCTTTTTCTGCGTGGTTGTGTACTGTAAATGTTGCTCTCCCCAATAACCATTCTTTCTCTTCACAGAGGAGCACATGTATATGAGAGTAAACAGATTCCTTCTGTCACACCAGTATTTGGACCTAAGGAAAGTACCAGGGTTTTTCCAGCTTTTCTACAGTTTTGATTTTGAGGTAATGGAATAATTCTGTCTTAGTTATCCACTAATTCCTCAGAAAATAATAGAAAAATATCCATAAAAATGCAATAGAATCTTACTCTTCCATAGGTAATTAATTAGAGGCATGTTTGGTTTGGTTTATATGTGAATTGGAAGTATTGCTTCTGGGTTTCTTTGGTTTTTTTAGTAGTAGCACATCATTTAGTAGGTTGTGCTGTGCATGCGGCGTAAGCACAACCACCAGAATGTTCTGAGGTTCCGCTATCGGCGCATATTTGGGCTGCAAAGTCACTTCCCGATGGATGTTATTGCTTACATTTGATAGGGATGAAAATTGAGAAGTCCAGAAAAAGCTGTGCTGGCACTCTCAGGGAACCAGGTTTTTTTGTTCTCTTTTGAGCAGGCGTTATTTTGAAATGCCTGATGGCGGTATTTTTCTTATGGCTTCTAGTACAAAACAGAGCGTGAATGGATTCTGAGACTCCTTGGAGAAGGACTGCGTGATAAACATTGCTATGAGCTGTATGACTACCAGAGGATTTTCCAGGTCATTCTTTCCTTTTTCAACAGTCCTTTGTGTGATGAGTGCTCCCAGGTAAGAATTTTTAAAAGCCCAAAAAAAAAAAAAAAAAAAATCCACCATGACACCTCCCAAACCACCCCCCCCTCCAAAAAACCCAAACCAAAACCAACCCCAAGCAAAAAGAAACCAAAACCACCCAAACCCACAACATTTTGAAAAGTTTGCATGGTTTGAATATCTTAATTAGAAAGCAGAAAGGAGCAGTTGACACTTCCCTTGACCTCTTGAAAAATCTATTCCGTGTTCATTTTGTGCATGAGTGGAGGGGGAATAATTGCTTATGTCTGAACCCGAGTCACATCCTTGTCCCTTGGAACTGGAACAGGTCCCTGCCGTTGTGGAACCTCACTCAGTTGCATCAACTAATGCTCTGGCTCTAGTCATATTTCTACTGCTTTGTGGAAAAGGCTGCAGAAAATGCTGCTCTGGGCCTTTGCTTTTTCAGGTCTCCTTTCCTTTTAGGAGAACTCACGTGCGAGAAGCTCTCATGTTCATAAGCATCCACCCTGAGAAATTCGGTCTATTAGAAGTATCTCAGTTAGGTATCCAAATCTTGGACAAAAGGAGAAAATTGTCTTGCTGCCTTAAGGCTTCCTTTTAAGAGCAGTGTGTGTGTATGAAGCTTTGCAAAGAGAAATGTCTTTTCTTCCCTGGGGTTGCTAAGAACGTGTAGTGTTTGGTAATACATTTTAACTTTTGAGTTGATCAGATCCCAGATACCAGTCACATTGCTAATTATATCCTTCTGAAAGATTGATAATAATTAGATCCTGACTATATTCTAATTTTGTGGAAGAACAAAACGTATTTTCTGTTTCAGAGTCATATTCTGGAGATACTACAAAATGCCTCTCACGTGACCAGAGCTGCCTATGAGCTGATACAAGATCATAGCCTCTTAACATGGATACTGCACATCGTAGAGAAAAGGTAACTAGGGAAATACTAATGAAATGGGAACAATTTTACTGTCCACAGTAGAATAATTATGCAGCTGAGTATTAAAACAAGGGTGACCCCATACAGATATGGCCTGTCAGTGGTTGTTTGGCACCGAGAGCGATACTGGCAGGACTTGTGTTTCTAAAAAGCAAAATCAAAATGCTTTAAGGTTGTAGCGGGAGAGATGATGATGAGGGGCTTCATGTTTTTGATAATCTTTCTTGAAAAACTTAGAAAACAAAATGGCATCTTATTTTTTTGTATATATATATATGTGTGACACTCTCATTTAAAATACCGACAATTCACATCCTGCTGTAGGACCTCCTACACAGTACTTAGTATGATAATGAATTTGAGCTGGCTATAGCATTCCTCCTCCCACTTCTTCCTCCTCCCCTAGTCTCTCCCTCATGTATGTGCACACGTGCATGCTCACACACACACAAAATCTCTTTTGCATAGATTCTTTTGACAGTTTCAGGTTTATCTGCAGCGCAATTGGCCTGAATAGGTTTCCAGTGGAGACCCCACAACAGGAACTGCAGAATGCATACAGTTCCCAAGAGCTGGTGCTGGGGGCAAGTACTGCTTGCTTGCTGTGCACCCCTCTCTGCTATAATTTGGTATTTTTGGAAGTGAAAAAGTGGGTTTGGCCTCTGGCACCCAGTGCTGATTTTGTGATTGTACTTTTGAGGATTATTCTTCCTGCATCCTCTGTACAAAAATGAGACTGCCTGCTCCTTCCTTAGAATAACAAAGTAAACATGGCTGCTGGTATTGTGCTATATGACTCCAAAAGTACACTAGAATATGGTGGTGAACTGGTTCCTGGTTAGGATCTGCCTTCCAAATGCTTATTTTTGCTGCTTTTTTTTTTTTTTTTTTGTCTGCTTTCAGGTTTCTGGAAAACAAGCTGTTAAATAAAATTATTTCCATACTCCATACTCTGTGGGTAACAAATTTAGGAAGCAAGAGAGAAAGCAAGAAACAGTCCCAGGAGAACAGGAAGTTTCTTCCTATTCAGCTTGTAAATGAATTTCTGTATGTTTTAATCACTTTAATCAAACACATTCGGTAAGTCCTACTTTTTTTTTTTCCCCTTTTTTTTTGTTTTTAATCAAGTTGAATCTCATCCTCTGCCCAGTTTGAAATTTACTAAGGCCAGAAGAATTCCTTGATCTCTGGTAGTTTAATGCTATTTTTCCCCTTCAGTTTGAATAATGAGTAGTGAATTCTGCTGAGATTTCTTTGACAGGAAATTTTAGCTGTTTGAATCCACGGGGAATAAAATAACAGCCGATGCACAGTTACTGTCAAGTCCTGCATCGTTAATTACTGGCCATTTTTAAGCTGCTGTGGTTTGCCTTTTCCTGCTGGATTAGAACCTGCAGTTAGCAACGCTATTTGCTGCGAGGATCTTTCATACTCTCGGAAGGTTTAGACTTTCTGTGTGTGTGCCGTGCCTGCAAATTGTACAAGGAGAAACCTCTCAAAGTTCCAGAATGATGATGTTAAGAAGGGGTCGGTCTCTCCAGATGGACTTAACCTGTCTAAGCACAGCAGCTGCAACAGGGATAGGAGAAAGCAAATGGGTAACCAGTTCTGTTTGCATTCATATAAGCTCCTCTAGCTCTTTGCGTA
Source organism: Nycticryphes semicollaris (assembly GCA_013400055.1). Taxonomy (NCBI): domain Eukaryota; kingdom Metazoa; phylum Chordata; class Aves; order Charadriiformes; family Rostratulidae; genus Nycticryphes; species Nycticryphes semicollaris. The sequence goes on along the minus strand of VXBJ01001371.1, from coordinate 197,424 downwards.
GACAAGTACTGCCATAACCTGGAGAAGCTGTGTTCTTCAATATTCTGTGTTCCTCAACATTCTAAAAATTCATGTGGAAGAAAGACGCGTAGGTAAAGCTCCAGACCTCTGTCTTCCTTGTGCACCGTCTGTCTTTGCTGTTTACAGGCAGGAGAGCAAAGACTATGTTTCATGGTCAGTTCTGCCAAACACTAACGGAGCAAAGCACTGGGCATTCAGTGAGAATGAAACTAATTATTAGTGCATCTGAGAAACAAAAGTGTATGTCTAGAGAACTGCAGGAGAAAACTGTAGAAAGAAAACTTTAAGGGTGAAAAAAAAAAAAGGCTGTACTTATTTTATTAATTAGCATGTGGAAAAATACATGGCCCTTTTATTTTTTTCTTCTTTTCATAGGACTAATGTAGACCTAGCCAAACTGACTCAGTTTTTCAGTACACTCAACTCTGTGCTGGAATATCGTGCTATAGTTGTTGAGGCCTTCAAAGAAATGAGCCGGTTCACTGTGAATGACAGCGCTCTCTCAAACAAAGAGATCCTGCTGCTGCTGCATAAGTGGAGCGTCATCGAAAAAGACCTGAAACTGCAAGAGGATATGCAGACTCTTGCTCAGAAATACCAAATCAAAGAACTGCTTAGTAAGTACTAAAATATTTCAGAAAAGTAGTATTGGTGAGGTTCTTACAAGGTAACCATACGAGTGAGGCAAGCGTCATGGAAGGAAGTATTAATAACTTTGCCAGACAATCTGATACAGCTCGGAGGAGGAGGAATAGAAACGGAAAATTGTTTTTCAGGTCTCCGTTGTAGTGATTTCTAACTTCAACACAATTCTAGAAGCTTTCTAGAAATACCATTTTAAAAAGAGAGAGGGCTTTAAAATGGAACTCAGTCACAGATCTCGCATCAGGCTTTGAAAAACTGTATTCTTCAAAGTAATCTTAAAAAAGAAAAAAGATGCTTGGAGGCTTTGTGCTCCAAGATGTGAACCATTCTGAGTGTACATGGGGGATCTGAAATTGGAAATTGAGTAAAATACAGCAGCAGAGCAAGCAAAAATCATAGAATCATAGAATGGTTTGGGTTGGAAGGGACCTTAAAGATCATTTGGTTCCAGCCTCCCTGCCCTGGGCAGGGACACCTCCCACTAGCCCAGGTTGCTCAAAACCCCCTCCAGCCTGGCCTTGAAAACTTCCAGGGCTGGGGCATCCACAGCTTCTCTGGGCAACCTGTTCTAGTGTCTCACTGCCCTCACATGAAATAATTTCTTCCTGATATCTAATCTAAATCTCCCCTCTTTCAATTTAAAACCATTACCCTGCATCCTATCACTACGCTCACTGATAAATAGTCCCTCCCCATCTGTCCTGTAGGCCCCCTTCAGGTACTGGAATGGAATAGTTAATTTTTCTTATTGTCATCAGTGTTGGAAGGAAGCAAAAATACATTTGGACTTGGATGACTTCTCTCTTGTGTCTCTGTGAAAAAAATATAGAATGAACTTTGTAGTGGAAGGTGTTAAACAACGCTGGTTTCTTGCAAATACAGGTGCTCTTGGTGCACATTAAAACTTAATGGGTTTTTTTAAACTATTTTTTTAAATATCTACTATTTTTTAAAGTATCTATTTCTTAGTGAAACTACTTTTTAAAGTATCAGTGTATTTAAAGGATACTATTAAAGCTTTATTTTTTCTGGAGTTTTTTTATACCCTTTTAGTGTTTTTTCTGAGGATTTTTAGAAAATTATGGTGACATCTGCAACTTACTGTATATGAGGTTTTAAAAAAATCTGTGGCTGCAAGCCTCAGCAGCTTATTAAATAGTCAGAAATATGGGTCTTTTATATGATTTTTTTAAAATTTTTTTTCCTTGAGGTGGCACTTCAAGAGTTGTCCCCATCCTCCACAGCCTCTGGGGAAAAAAATGACTGAAATGCAGCTAGTTGATTTCTAAAGCTGCAGAGTGCAACGTAATGGGAATTTCTGCTGATTTTTCTCAGTGACTCCTTGCAAGCAGACAGGTAGCCGTAGAACTCACTGCACAGTGTGGTGGCGGCAAAGTGCTGTTGCTGCTCGGGAGCTTTGCTGCTCCCGTGACACAGGCAGCATCTAGCACAGGGCAGCCCCACGTGAGGGAAGTTCAGCTGCCTGTCTGTCTCGTCCCTGGGGGGATGTGAAAAATTCACCTGCCCTTGGGTGACTTCACCTGACCAGCCAGACACTCAAGCCAAGAGGCGGCTGCGCCGGTGTCTCCTTCCACACACAGGTGTGTGCTGTGCCTCCGCTAGCCCAGAAAAACAGACTTTCTTGTGACGTGGGGTAAATAATTCAGCCTTACTGGCCAAGCTGCATCTTGTGGACCTCTGGATTACTGCCTTGGTCTGGCCGGGCTTTGGGCCAGAGCCTGGGTGGCCATGGTGCCCACCTCAAAGTTAGGCGATCTGGCTTCAAAAGCGTTTCAGCCTGTGAGTCACCGGGAGCTGCCTGTAGCCCGATTGCTCTCAATTGCATAGGCTCAATTAGGCTGCTAAATGAGCCTAGTACTTGTCCTTTTAGCAAGTGAAACAGCACATGGTACCGTCTTTCTTGCATAATTTTGTACCAAGAAAATCCTTTTGGAGCATCAGATGTTTGTTTTTCTTCTTACAGGAAATATTAAAGAAAAGAACAAATCTCAGGCTTCGTCTCATGCGTATCATCACATTCGAAAAAAGAATGAGGTAGAAAGAGGAGACAACAGCGCCACAGACCCGGAAGTCTCTGAGCTGGAGAAATGCAGAAGTCATCTGAATTCCATACTTACCCATTGGGAGCCTGTTTTCCCAGCGCCCCCCACCAAACATCCGGGGGAGCCCCTCAAACCTGCTGACCTTGCGGACGAAGCAGTCAGTTTTACCTGTGCTTCCACTTACATAGTAACTAAATGGCTCATCAGGTCCATGGTTGAGCACAGCCTCAACATGCAAAACGTTTCGTTAACTCTGCGGTGGCTACAGAACTGCATCTTGCCGCACCCGGTGGCGGTGCAGGAGATGCTGAGGGATGAGACGCTGAGAAACAACCTCTTCAGGTTTTACAGCCGGGTGTGCGAGGCTGGCAGTGGGGCGGCGGGACTCTTCAAAGAGCTCTGTTTGTTCAGTTCAATCATGCTCCACCTGATGGAGGCCCAGGGCCTCACCAACAACCGCTTTCACGAACGCGTGAAAACGTTGTGCCTGTCGGCAACGACGGAAGAGGATGCGCACAAGAAAGGTGACTAGCCTTTTCCTTTTCACTCACGCTACAAGGTGTGAGTGGTAGAAAACAGGTAGTTCCATGTCATTTTTAATTCCTTGGAAGTGTGAGGTTTGCCTGCGTCTGTTGTGCTCGTCACCTCACAAAGTAAAAGCTATGTCTTTGGTGGCACGGGCACAGGGGCTGGTAGAACAGACCAGGGTCTCACGCTGTAGGGCTTTCTGATAGTACAACAGTCATACTCTTCCAAAGAAACTGGCCTTTCTAAGATGAGAGTGAAGTTCAGCGAGATATCTAAAATGCCATTCCAAGGAGAAAAATAGCCTGCAACAAACGAGTCCATGTGGGTATTGGGTTCTGATCCATATACTGTTCAGTGTTATCATTTGATTGCAAAAACCACGGGTCAGGTTTCAGACCTTTCTATTTAAAGGTAGGAGAGGGGTGTGCTAACGAGAAACTGTTTTCTTCTGTTAGTAGGGGGAGGATCATTGGCTTTATCTGAGCAAAAAACCCACAAATTTTCCATGTAGGAAAAGAGTCAGGAAACGATTTTAAAATGTGGGTCTGGAGGTAAAATGGTTTGGTTTTGTATTACTGTGTGAAAATAGAAGAATATGTGTTCTGATTTTTCTCTCATTTTTCTTCCACAGCTGTTTGCATATTCCTGACTTCTATTTACATCGGGGACATATGGCTTGGAGCACAGGAGCCAGATATGTTAATAACCCATGTCAAATTGATCTGCAGTAGTACAGATGATACACTGGAAACTCATAAACAAGGAGAAGAAACTATTATGCCTCTTTGTAAAACCCTTTACTCGGCTACATTGGGGCATTAATTCAGTGAACTGATACTTAATCTTTAACGTTATGTGCTCTGCCATCGTTGCTGTGAGCCATGAAACCCTGCTGAACTGTTCTCCATACAAATCTCACTCATTTTGTCATGAAGATCAATATTTTATTACTGTGTGCGAACTCAGAGGGGGGAAATTGTATTCACCATCTCTCAGTGGAACATCAAAGCCATAATTTCCCTGTTCTTGAACAGTATGGGACGGTGAATGTTATTTATAATGTTTTTATTACAGGCATTTTTGACTTTTTATGGAGAACCAAAAAAGAGCCATTTGTGCATTGCTTCTGGACTGTGGTTCAGTCCCCACGTAGTTAAAATCCATCTTTTCTCCAGTATAAGATGGGGAGAAAAGACTGCAGAACTTCACCACAATGTGGTATAAGTGCAAAGAGCAAGTAGTCGGAGCTTTAGCCACAATGATTTACTATTTCTTGAAGAACCCAGTTTCTTTCATGATACATGATACCAAAACCATTATGAATAGAAGACTCTGAACGCTGGAATCATGATGGTCTGGGATCCTTCTTATTTTTAAATAAAACTAGTTTTGAAAGCATCTGTATAAGAGCTGGTTTGCTTTTCTTCTCCTTTCTGTTCCGTTTGGGGTTTTTTAATTAAAAAAAGGCCTGACCATCACCACTGCTGGCACTTGCAACAAAGGCCCATCTTCTCTCCACTCTGAAAAGATGAGAGATGGAACTAAAATCCAAATGACTTGCTGCTCATTGATTATACATGGTTTTTATTGGAAATTCTCTGTGAAATCTGATAATTTTTTCTTGAGTGTGGCCTCGAGGGCAGTTTAACGTACCATTCCAGATCTGCAGACGTTCAGGCCTTGAACTTGAACCTTTGAAATGTAAAACAGGATTTATTAAATTGGCTCAGGAATATGTGCTGTGCCTAGGTACTTTGTACAAATTCTGTACAGGGGAAAAGAAGTCAGAAATGCACACTGCTTCTGGTGTTCATGGAATGTGCTTTATTTTTCTTTTTTTTTTTACATAAAAACCCATGAGATGCAAATAATGAGGATTGCTTCTACATGTAAATATTCTTGTCCTGAAGAAGCCATAATATCTATATCAGGATTTGATTTAAAAGTAAAAAATATTTCTTGAAAAAGCTGTGAGCCTATTAGAGGCTAAATTTTGTGTCATATAAAATCTTTAGGGTGTAACAACAGGAAATTTTGTTTGCTGTGGAAAAACCAGGCAAAATGAAACCAAAGGAGTTCCAAAATGAAATATGTCTTACTGTCACATCTAACTGGAGAAGAAAATACTCATGACATGTAGGGAAAGAATTTTCCAGCTCTCTTGAGGAACTGAGCACATCTGACAGTAGTTTATAGTACAGTTGTGTTGATAGAATTAAAGAAATGGTGAGACCATTCAACCAACCTAAGGCCAGCAATGCAGAAACATATTTTCTCTACCTGCATCTATCTTAACTGGCAATAAATTAAATTAATTTTCCCCACGTTGAGTCTGTTTTGCCCTTCGTAGTATCTGTGAAGCGATCTTTCTCTTAATCCCGGCCTATGATCTTTTTCATCCCATTTCCCTGCCCTGGCCTCCTGCTGGGGTGTGTGTGAGAGCGGCTGGACAGGTACCTGGCAGCCAACCAGGGTCAACCCTCCATGGTACCTGTTGTGGTGTAATGTATCCCTTCCCATCCCTTAATAAATTCACAAAACCCCAAAGCTGAATGCCACAACCCTTGTTGTTACACGGCCTCCAAGTTGGAAGCCGAGAATGTTTTCGGGTGTGCACTTGCCCGCCTTGTAATAGCCTTTCACTTGCCCTTTGGCCAAGTTTGCTTAAAAAAAAAATAAATAGCGTAACTGTGGCACCTGTGGGAGCAGAATTCATGTGTTGAAGCTCAGCCAGTCGGAAGAGCGATTCTTGAGCGAGAGCTGACTCCAGAGGTAGGTAGAGGAGATGCAAAGAGGCGTGCTAAATGACTTGGGCTTAAACAGCTATTTGCACACCTTGGTATTTCCCTCTGTGGATGGAAATAGTGATTTCTGAATGCAGTTTTGTCACTGCTAAGGGAAGGTAACTTTCAAGCCTAGAGAGGGCTTCAGCTACTGAGGCGCACAGTGCTATAGAAGTGGAAAGTAAAATTGGGAGACCACCACAACTATGACCAGGGACGGTCACGCCTGTTGGTATGCTTTCCTTACAGTATTGCATCTAAATCCTGAGCAATTAATTGCACAAGAACCCACGCTAAGGGTTCATAGACAAATGATGATTTTCTGGTGGCTGTTAAGTATCCAGAAAGGCCCAGCAGTGAGTAGTTCCTCTCTAGCTTGGAATATTTTGTTAGTACCTCCCATATTGCTATTCTCGATCTACTCAACGTTGGAGGAGAGGATCGTTCATACACATTTATTTTCCTTCTTTTTAGAATGGCAGTTTTGGCAACAGAAAAATAATGCAAATAAACCAACAATTTAAAGCTATGAGCCTGTCATATAAAAAGATACATAGCTTCTACGTGCTTATCAGAAAAGAGAATATAGCTGTGCATGTGAGAACTTTTAAAAATAAGGCTTAATCTCTCACTGTCTCTGAGCTCCAATTTATTCTAGTAATGTGGCAATTAAAAAGTAATTAGGAAATCCTAGAAATAATGGTCAAGTATCTTTAAAAGCCATTGATGGTTAGTGGTTGAATGATTTGTATGTCTGAATTACTGCCAATGTATTCAAAATGCATTTCAATAAATTATATAGACAAAGACTAAAGAAATTAAGCTCGATTAAAATAAATTGTGGAAAGCATTTGGAAATTAAAAACTCGACCCAGATACAGGCCTGTGTTCTAAAGCAAGGAGTTTCTACAATTTAATGCAAGTTATTCACTTTGAGGCTGCGGTGCTAAGAACCATGTGGATGAAGCTCCAGTGTGCCCAGCAGTGGGCCCAGTGGTCTGAGCTGGTGCCTTTGCCAGGACAGGCCTTTGAAGCCTTTTACTCAAAATTCACAAAATGTTTAGTGAAGTTAAAAGCTCGGGAGAACTTAACTGCTTCCCATTGCACCTGGTGTATGGGCCATGTGCAGTTTGAGTTGCAGGTGGGACTCCTGAGGGTTTGAAATGGATCTCGGCAGCGGGCTGCTCGGGCCAGCGCTCAGGCAACAGTCGGACACATTGGGAGAGGATCTCATGTAGCATGAGCGACTGGGCAGAACGAAGTGGCTTTTGTGGGAGCAGGGGTGTGGGGTCAACGTTTTACAGAAGTCAACTACATCTTTGAGCCAGCAGCACGAGCTGATGTGTGTCACGCTATGTTGACTGACTGGTGCAGCATTTCAGCCACCCGCTGCAGGCCACACAGGGAAGGCCTCTGTTAATGGAGGACTCTGGGGCAAGGGGAAATAAAAGCACTCACTGGGGAGAGGAAAGCACTGGAAGGGGCTTGAAAAAGCTACTTATGGAAATGCCACAGAAGAAAGTGTGTATGTCTCCTGCCCTCGCCCTTCCTCCCAAGTTAGGTGCTGTATGATAAGCTTGCATTTTGCATGGTATTTAGTACTGTTTATATGCTTCATGCTACATGCCTTCCAGGCAATTTGAAATGGAAAAAAGTCTTTTCAGTGGTTATGTACTTTGAGTCATGTTCCAGAGCAACTTCTGAAAGAGCACCAGTTGTTACAGTATTCACGTGTTTCAGAAATCCCCTCAGAATCCATTTGTAGAGAAGAGGTTCTTGAAAAGCCAGGTGAAACAAGTCTGTCATGGGTCAGGGAAGAGGATGTTGGAGCAGACGGCACCGGCAGGCAGTGCAGAACTATTGTAGGAGAGATGTTCTAGCTCAGATTAGACAGACGTGGCAGGAATGATCAAAGTGCAGCTGCTGCATGCATCCTTGAGGATGAAAATGGGTCTAGATGCTCAGGTCCTCTTCTGACTGTCTTGGATGACACTGTGGGGTTAAAGGTAACTGCCCATTTTGCAGCGGGAGAGCTGGTGCCAACAAGGGCGTTGATTCATGTCTCCTTGTGAGAACTACTTCAGCTGTAGCAAAAGGTATCTGAGGGGAGGGGAAGGCTGTTGTGGCCATCAGAGTTGACTGATAGAAATCTTTGCTTCTCTGATATGTAACTGTCCACATTGCACCACCAGTTCCTGCAGCCTTCCCTTGTTTTCTCCATCTGCCCATGACTCAGTCTGACTCAACAGACTTTATGCCTTGACAGGTTTCCAAGCCCCAACACGAGAAGTCAGTTTGCTCAGAAAGCAAACAGCAGAAGTGTTTGTCTCAAGGATTAAAAAATTTGGAGATTCAAAAAAACCAACCACAACACAAAACATGTGCCTGGTGGTTTGGTCTGTCTCTTCTGTTTAAGGCTTTTTTAACGTAGCCCACCCCACCTACTCTCTGGTAACATGAGAGCCCACACTCCCTTTATGCAGCATAAGGCTGCTTTGGCAGTGCCTCACTGTAGGAGTTTTTGCTGCCTGCTTGGGGACGTGGAATTTTTAAGCTTCTCCTGAAGTTTCAAATTAATTTCGTGTTGTCCTCAGCCCACCAACTAGCTCTGCATTCTTGCACCTATTCCAGCCCTCACTGCCTTCCTGGGCCTGACGCTGCAGTCCCACATCTGCGCTTACACTAGTAAGCTCAAAAGGACCTAAAAAGCCCTTGTGGACCTTTGCTTGGTTCTGCCTCGGTTTGGTGGACCTCCACAGGTGAGGAGAGGTGGAGAGAGCAGAGGCCACTGAAGAGGGAAGGAGTGTGAGTGGCCCTTCTGACTCTGCTCCAGCTGAGCTAAACCCATCCTCTCCACCTCACTGAAAAGCTGCTGTGATCCTCAAGGAGGGCTGTAGCTTGTTAAACTCTTTGTCAGCCCCAGCTAAAAGCAGGCAACTCATGCAGAAATGTGATGTTGCTTTTGTGGTTTTGCCAGCGTTTTTCTTTGATATAAAATGTGATAAACAGATTTACCTTTTTTCTAATGCCTGGGTATTTGCCAGGTACCATGTCAAGACTGTTCAATATTAACCGTTTCTTTTCCACCTACCATTTCAAAAGGAAAGGAAGATGCGATTGGTTATTGGTAGCAGAACTGTATTTCTGGGCAGCTGGTAAAACTAATGAGTTGATTCAGTAAGAAACTCACTTGGGAGAGTACTGCCATTACCTTTTTAAAGGCTGTTCTAGGTAAACAGTGTTTTTATAAATTTTAAATATCCCAAATACTTTTTTTGCAATAGAATAGTAAATAAAAAGTCTATTCTATCCTTGGGGGAACTGCTGAGCTTTAAGTCAGTGAAGCAAGTTGTAACCCTTCCAGAAGCACAGTTTTATTGTTGATGTTGCAGTTGACATGGCTGCTTATTTTTCAGCAGATGACCAAGTGGAGGTGCCACTAAGATGCAGCTGATGGGAGCAGGACCTGAAGGCAGAGCCAGAAATAGATGACTCGTGGCTTTCATGATATTATATAAACAATGTTGGTTATGCTGCCGGTTGAGTATGATCTATGGGATGCTGCTTTCTTTCACAGCAAGACAACCCAGTAAAAACTGATACTGCACACACACACAAACACATACACCCCCCGAGGATAAGAGGACTCCATGTGCACTCAGGTGACCAAAGCAGAAGGACTTGGTGTGGAACTGGCATAGACTTTCTACTGAAGGAGTAAACCTGCTCTCAGTCAAATAAATCTTAATGAAACCCAGTCAATGGGCAGCACACCTTTTGCACTGTGTAACAGAGAGGAATTTGAGTTTGAATCCTTAAATAAAGGAGATAAGAGAAATTCTACAGTCATCATCATCCGGATCTAAATTGCTCTTCTAGAAGGCAACTCCAGCAACGTGTCTCAAATATGGCCTTTGCGAATTCCTTTTACGCATCCAGGACTTTTCAGGCTTGGCCCTTGTTGAAAGACATTTTCTCTTTCTTCTTCTGAACTAATTCTGGTTTGTGGTATCAGTGTTTAATAAGCAGACACAGCACTGAGCTTTCCTTTGCAGTCAGGACGACTGTACTGCTGGGTCTGTGTCACCTGTTTCAGTTTTAACTCGGGCTCAGATCCTTCCCTGAATGCCAGTTTCATCTGAAAGGGAGGTAGATGTTTCAGAAGCAACCACATCTGAGTATGGGCTACTGAGATCATTGCAGTGAAGCTGTTCACTGTTTGAGCTTCTTTCTTCTACCTGGTTCCCTACAATCACCTGTCTGTAATGTGTGGAGAGAAAAATAAAAAGTACAATTATCAGGGACATTCATTTGAAAGACAGACAGCAGCAGTTTCATAAGGAGGTACGTTAGCAAAGTTTTTAAATGTATAGAAGATCATTCTTCTAATACAAAGACATTGAATCCAGCATAAGAGATGCTTTTGGACTTCAGCTCTCTTTATCCACCATGACAATCGTGCCTTTATCTGGAAATGGAGTATGTCAAACAGCTGAAGTGTGAGCTGTGTGTGATATTTGGTGACTCCCCCTTTCCTATTCCCCTTCCCCTTCAAGATGAGACCTTCACTCCAGCCCTTAAGCATGGTTCTTTAGCTTGATTTTTATAGCGAAAACTAGAAACGTTGGTAAATTGAAGTGTTGCAGCTGCTTCTGGAGAAGAGAAAGGGGATAACAAGCTTTGTGTCGCTGTGAATGGGTGGATGAGGGTCATGGCCACACTGGGGGCAAGAACAAGAAGGATGTGTGATATCTGGGGGAGGTTCCCTGACAGTAGGGTTGGGAAAGAGAAAGACACACATCTAAGGGATGGTGCAGATCAGAGCAAGAAAACGGCACAGACTAAAAAGGAGTGGGTAGGACTAGACTAGCAGGCAATTTCTAGTGTGCAAATAACAACAGCACAAAGACGTATGGTTCTGCCAGAAAACCAAGTTAGTGGTCGGATGGAGGGGGCAATGATATGAGAACAGCAGGGTGCACTCTGCCTCTTCCTCCCTGAGCCCTCCTCCCAGCAGCTTCCCAAACTTCACCCTTAAAAAAAAATAATAGCTGACGAGTCCTGGCTTAGAAGCAGTAAGTTCAGTTCAATATGGCTAAACACAAGATCTCAACAACTTCCTCAGGGAACCCTATCCTTAGGGCTTCAAAGGTGGGGAGGAAATCTATGGTGGGAAGAAAAATGTAACCCAAAAGTGAGAATGAAAATGGAAAAACTTTGAAAAGTCTTATTAATGCCCTGGAGCCATGGCTTCAGAGACAAGAAAGAAGGCATCTTTGACTAAAAGCCACGTTTGTTTCGGTGGCTACACAAATGTCAGAAAACATAAAACCCAAGATAGATAGGATGAAAAGGAAAATAATTATTTTTTATTATTTGGAGGAAGGAAAACATCAACTTTATAACTTCAAAGTTATATTCAGTAATTGCTAATGAAAGCTTAAAATATCTGTGCCTGACAAGATTAACACAATGTGAATTTTGCTTAATGGTAATTTAAAAAAACAAATGAAACAAACCTCAAAAGTCTCAGCCCCAGGCCCACCATAGGATAGAGGCAGGCAGGTTTGGGGCTTTCTTTGATATGATATAGGCATATTCAAGAGATCTCTCTCCTCTCTTTGACAGAAGCAAGGCAAAAATACTCTTACCAAAACAGGATGCTTGCTTTCCAGTCCATTAAGTAGCTAAATATCACCAGCCAGCTATCCATATTTTAAAATCAGCTGGAGAACTTGCATCCCAGAGACTTGGAAACTGTCTGAGGAGAACTCTGCTCAGCTCTTGTTAATTGTTAATCATTCCTGGAACGGCAGGGAAGTTTGAGGAGGTTGGAGAGCTCTCGTGTCCCAGTACTCAAAGAGAGCAAAGCGGTCAAGCCAGGTCACTGTAAGGCAGTGCAACTGACCTCAGCCTCAGGCAAAATCATGGAATTAAAGCTAGGATAAGATACAGCTGAAAAAGTGTTTCAAACGACAGAAAAACTAATTCCAGACAGCGTGGTTTTATTGAAAGATGGATACGGTGAAAAATGTCTCATGTCATTTTTTGAGGGGAACACAATTTGGAGGATAAAGGTAGCTGCATACATGTAGTTATATAAACCTCAGTAGGGTGTTTGACTGAGTATTCTATAGTGCTTTCTTTAACAAGAACTACACACGAGGCCCATTAAACAGGTGTTGTAAGAATTAGGCTTCTCAAAGAGTAACTGGCAACTGATCTCTGACTGTGGCTGCTTCTAGCAGGGCTCCACAGGCACCTGATTCTGTTCAGCATTTTCATCAGTGACCTGGAAGTAAACATTAAATCACTCTGAATGAAGGATGCAGATAAGGATACAGTGATACAAGGAAGGGCAAACAGCCATATAGCACAGACTAGACAGCTAGTTAGGATGGACCTATTCAAACAATATTCATATATTAAATTTAAAGCCTCAACCCTGGCAATAGTACTTTTCCTTGAGAACTGCAGAGTTTTCACAAACTGTTCTCCCTAAAGACAGTGAATTGTGGCACACAGAAAAGCTTAAGATATTCAGCAAGAAAAAAATTAAAGAAAAAGTAGAGCTAATATTTTCCATTTACGGATTTCTGGGGACAGACATGATCATTCCAAGTCTGGAGTAGGTGGAACTGTGATTTCAAAATTACATATATTTATCACACTGTCTATCCACAGTGATCACTTTTTGGCATTCTTCATTAATGAACAAATACAACATTTTTATAAAGCAAATGCGTGTTTCTCCCTAATTTTATTGAAGAAGTTTATCAGTTAAGCCAAGATGCAATGCCAAGGCATTGTGATTTAACTAGGCAGAGAAGTGCAAAATGCTGACCAACTTAATAAACACAAGAACTTGTTCTCTTCTGCAGAGGTATAGCACCTGGGCGGAGACTTCAGGAGCCTGCATCCCTGCTCTCAGTGGGCAGCACTCCCTAATGTCCTCCACTTCACGAGTTGTTTGTGGTTTGGTTTATGTCCTTTGAGAGTGAGCTGACATAATTTCAGGACTGTCTAGACTGGGCATTCTGCACCCTCTGAGGAGACAATGCTGGGTTTGATAATACAGTTGTTCACAGGACACTATTTGAATGCATGGCTCAAGAGTTATTTCACTCTTTTGGTTGTCACTTGTAAATGTCTGTCTGGTTGCTATTAGATGGAAGCCCTTTTGTGTCATTTAAAACCATTTAACAGTTGGAAAACAAAAAGCCCTGTCATTTCAGTTTGTGGGAGAAAGGGCAAGAACTAGGAAAAACTTCAGAAAGCCATGGAGAGCAGACAGCCTGCTTCCTGACCAGTGCAGTCCCCTGTAGAGCCCACCTGGATGGATGTTTGCCTGGTGGCACCAGACATGGAGAATGTTTGAGCAGCAGCCACGGAGGGCGTGTTCTGACCTCAAGTTCAGCAGATGGTGTCCTCTCAACTGCAGAGTCTCAGCGCATGGGAGTTCTGGAAGGAGGGTGGCTACTGGTAAGCAACCTCTGTTGCTGGCCTTGAGTTCACACGTACGTTCACACAGTGGCTGGTGCTCAACGTTATCCCAGCCCTTTAGTTTTCATTTAGAGATCAGTTACTTCTGAACAACCTCAGCACCACCCTGCCAAATGCAATACTAAGCCCATGCCTCTCTCCAGTGGCACGGTACCTGCTAAAAGGTATGGAGCATGTTTCTTTAGATGACAGGAGTGAGAACTCTTCCTTGTGGAGACACTGTAATTTGAGCTCCGGTGACTGAAGGCTTTGACAGTTCATAGCTAACTGTTTTCACAGCCTCTGCTCCTGTGGGTCTGACACCTGCTTACATCAAAGGGAGCTGGTTCTGTCAACATGAAAAAAGAAAGTTCTCCTAATGATGGGGGTGTGAAAGACAACTTCAGCCCTTGAAACCAGAGGCTTGAGAATAGCAGGATTTGCTATCTGCTGTTTGAGACTAAATTCAGAAACAGTACTGGCGTGAAACTGGGATAGATCTACAGGAGTGCTATATATGGGAAGCCAGCTGTAAAGACTTTGCTGTCTCAGCGTCTTCTGACACAAGGAATGATGCTGTAATCTATGCAGACTAATAATGTAGACCTGAAATACTGGTCTTGCAAGAGTCCCGACCATGAAATTTCAGTACCGTTGAGAAACTGGGTTCTTTCCGAGTTCTTAGCCAATCTTGGCTAGGAACTTCAGGTGTGAGAATATGTGATTACTGCTAGTAAGAGACAGTAGGCAGAGATCACATTTAAGTATATCTTGAGATTACAGACAGACATATTACCTTGATTCCAGGAAATAGTGTTAGTAAAGAGAGGGCTGAAAAAAGCAGGGAACAGGACCAGCTGCTTTAAGAAAACAGAAACCAGGAGTGTGGTCTGCTTCACCAGAGAAGTATTTCTCATGAGGATCTTCTTACTATAGTATTAAAAATGATTTCTTCTTCCCAAAGAGAAGGTAAGACGCCCGGGTAGAGCTACGACACATCTTACTGTCATCTGGAGGAGTATGGTGCTTCGAGTGTCAGATTCACTGCCTTCATGTACAGAAATAGGTATTTTTTTGGTATTGTAATATATGGTGGTTATATTGTTCACTAATGAATTTTACAGTCTTGAAGGCAAGCTAAACAGAAACCAAAACAACCTTCTGAAAACTATCTGCCCTCGTGTCAGATCTAGGATATTGCTTTAGATTTTTTTTCAGTCCTAGGTACCAAAACCCCATAGCTGTCAAATATCCAAATTAGTTCCCCGATTCTAGGAATGAAGCAGCTGTTGCAATTGATCTGGATGGAGCAAAAAATTGAAAGAGCACGTGGACCATGCACAGTCTGTCCACCAAATCAGTGGTTATCTTTCTGTCCATGAAGGAAACTCTCACCTGCAAACTGAGAATAAAGCAGAACAAGTATTTTCAAGCCAACTCGCACATCTCTGCCTGGCAAGCGGTATCCTCAAACTATTCTACCACATGCCCCAGAATGTTGGGTAAAAGTTGGTATTAGTCAGGGGAAAAAAATGTCTAAACACTGAACTGGATTTCTTATTGCAAGAAATCTGTCTGAAGCCAGCAAGACTCATGCTGCCAAGGAGTCCAGAGTCTGTTGGTTGAGCCTATGTGAGGCTACTATGACAGCAAGAAATGTGGATAAGGGATAAGACATGGAGATCTTCCAACTCTCTAGGTACCCAATATATTTTTTTTCTACATTATACTGTCTGGGTGTAAAGTCATAGCCAGAAGGTTTTGGATGTCCACCATGGTCTCAGTCATGGCTGTCAGGAACGCATAGCCCCTAGTGAAATGCATGGGAAAATGGGGTGTCCTCTGGAGAGGTCTATGAAGGAACTTTCCCTGTCCCCTTCCACTGCATTTAGTTCCAGCCCTGGTCGGAAATGTCTCCCCTTCCACTAACCCTTATTTTTCTGTATCATTTTGGCTGGTAAGAAACATAGTTGATGCAAATATTTATACTGGCTCTTGATTACAGCAGTGTGGTAATGAACTGCCTTGGCAGTGTTTGAAATAATTGGTCCCATGCCCCAAACCCTTTTTTCTTTCTTTCTTTCTGTAGGGATAGTGTAATGGTGACAAAAGGGACTGGGACACGGATTCCTTGCTGCGGCTGTCTTGCAAGTCTCAGCCCTCCCCCTTCTCCCAAACTCACTCATCTGACTCGGCACCAGATTACTTTGAATTGCAGAGAAGAGCATGGTGCAATCACATCCTGGATTAGGTCAGGATTATGCTTTGGCATAACTAGATGTAGTTGTTGTATATGCCTTTCAGAAGACTTAGACTTCTTTTCTGTGTGGATACACAGGTAAAAATCAGCAGACTATACTTTGGTAGATGGCCTGCCCTTGACAAAATAGCAAGGCCTTGATGTACACAGCGCTGGAAGAGAGATAAAACCTGCATGTTATACAAGGCCAAAATGTCACCTTCAGGGACCCCGCAGGGATCTAGCTGACAGCTGACACACAGAGGTGGGGGTTCGCCTGACAGTCAAGTGAAGCGAGAAGGTACACTCTTACCAGCTACCAGTCTTGAAAGCCCACTTGTTTCACCAGGCACTTGAGCAAGCTGGAAGCATACACGCTTCCCCAGACGCCCCTGGGCTTGACAGAGACATGGATGAGGACAGAAACAGCGAAGGTAAAAGTTCTCCAGCCTTGACCAGTGACGTACGCTTGTTGGGTGAATTATCATGGGAATTATCACAGGAAAAGAGATAGGAGATTTCAATACAGAAATCAGATGATCATCGTGCCAAGGGTAATGGATGGATTACATAAAAAGAAGATGACAAGGGAGGATGGTGGAAGTTAACAAGAAGACCTTCTGGGCACCCCACTTTGTTTTATTGTGGGAATTAGGAGAAGTGTAATTGGAGTGGGGGTTAAAAAACAAATGGAACTCAGTTCAAAAGGGCAAGGTGTTTTGAGGTTTTTTGCGGGGGGACAAGCAGTCTCTTCAGTCCTAAAACTGTTTTCTTACAGTATGTTTCAAGCCTAGAAAAATTATAAGATGTGATGATGTGATGTGATGATTTCAAAGCCTTAAGCAAATGTCATTCAAAACAGCTTTCCATTAATGAGCCCTGGGCTCTTCACAAATCATTTCTGGACTTGTCTTGTTCACAGCAGCTCTTTCAATAGGCAAAAATGAACGAATTAGTGATAAATATGGATATTTCTAAGCCAAGTATTTCACTTAGTAACATGATGCAGAAGTGAAAAATATAAAAAAATCTATACTTTTGCTTAAGTCTTCAAAACACTCTCAGATTTTCATGTATATAGACTTCTCCTACCAGTTTTTTAGGAACAGTAAATTAATGGGAATGTGCCTCTGTTACCCTGTAATATAATGTCCAAATGGACATGTGTTTCTTGCATTGTTAGCTCGTCTCCTGCTTCGTAGTTTATTTGGGCAAGTTGCCTTTTTTACTGTTGCTGTTACCTTTTGTGAGCATGCCAGAGGCCTTAGGGTGCCAATAAATTAGAATATTAGTGCTCCTTTTTACTACCATATTATACTCGTTTCCCTCTGCTTGTTTGTGACCTTATCTTGAACCTCTGCCTAATCTGCTGAGCTGAATTTTCTGCGTCCTGAGCAGACTAGGAGGTGCAGTGGGCAAATGAATCCTTGTTTGCCTAAAACATGTTTGCCAGAAAAACTAGCAGGAAAAAAAAAAAAAAAGTAAACGAAATGTAGAAAGCTGCAAACAGAAACCTGTCCTTAAAAAAACAAAGAAAAAAAGTTCAAAATCACAGGCAGTATTAAAACTACCTTCCTGTTCAACACACGGGTGCCGCACGTCAGTGGGCACTGCAACTCCATCAGGCACGTCCGCTCTAGCTACCTTTGCAGGGCAGGTTGGGGGATGTGCCCAGACTGGGGACGTGCCTGGCAAGAGTGAGGTATTTAGCCTCCCTTTTCAGCCATGGAGGTTACAGGTGGAAATACCCTCCTAGAATAGATTAGCCATTCCATGTATCTGCCACCAGAGGATTTATCCCTGTTTTGTCAAGCCCAGCTGTAAAAACAAGGCCACAAACGAACGCAGGGCTGCGGGATCTCTGTCTGCAGAGCAAGATACACTGCACGCACTCTGAGCCTGAAGATGTTGTTATGCTTTACTGGGATACTGCTACCTCAGACCCAACTCTGTCTCCCTAATACTGATTACTACTCTTCTGAAATTTAAGTTAAGGTACTCAAGGGGGAGGGACAGAATCACAGTTCTAAACTCTAATCACTAGCGAAATCACCTGAGGCTAATTCCAGGAAATTCTGTGCAAACAGAAAACCCAGTCTGGCTATGTTGTCTCACTCCTAAAATGACTGTTACTATGAATGCTACACATCCATGGTTGACAGGTATTTCCAGTCATTTCCCAGTCACACTCTCAACTGATTAATGCTCTAATTCTATCTGTAGTTCTACTGTGAGTTTACTATGCTGAACGACATGTCATAATCCTGCCAGGATTTGCAACAAAAAAAAAATTAAAAAAAAAAGAAAATTTACACAGATCTTCAGCCAATTGTAAATCAATCATTTCATTGAGTTAATTTAACCTACAAGAACTTAAAAGTGTTCATGGACTGACTCATACACTTATTTGAGGCAAGAAATAAGCTTTCCTAACTTTCTGCATAACAGGCCAGAGAATGATAGACCACAGGTTTCTCACATTAATTTTCAGATGAATACAGCTGCATGCTTTTCAGATGTTCAGTCATCAAGTGAAAAAAGAATTAATCACAACCCATTTAATATTCTCCTGTAAATCGTTCCAGTGAATCATTACCCTCACATAAAATACATGGTACATCTGAGTTTGTGTTGCATGAGCTCCCAGCCATTGCATGTTAGTATGGTCATTTTATCATTTCAATAGTTATTGTGGGGCTCTTGAATTGGATACTAGTGTTCTAAAAGATGCAGACAGTTCAAAAGGAGCATCTCTGAGTCACTGCTCCTTCAGAAACTAATTGAGCTGATTTCTCTCACTGTAGGATGTGGGTTTGGAATGTAAACATTTTTTTTTTCTCAGTTCTTCCCAATCTCTTTAAAACACCTTTTAAAGAGTGCATTCTAACCTAAGTGGTTATATTCTTGGGGTGATCTAAGCAATGGTGCACATCTTTCTGATCTCACTAATAGGTTTTCTTTTATTTTCATTAAAACTTACAGAATTGCTTTGAGATCTTGTGTTCACCTGCTTTACCACCATGATTCCTACTTCCTTCTCAGGTGAGGTTTACAAGAGGTACTTTCCCACTCTGTGTGTAAAACAGGCACTCTTACATCCGAAGGATGCAGCCTGGACAGCTGGCATAATGCATGTTGTTTGCCAACATACAAAGCAGTCCAGACTGCTCTGCCTATCCTTGTGGTTTACTGTTCCCCCACCTTTCTGTCATCTACAAAACCTAATCAGTTATGAATGTATTTTTATCCAGACGAATAATACAAACAGTGAATAGCAGTGGGTTGAGAGACACTCAAACCAAATGACAACCCAAGTGTCATCTCTGAATCACTTGAAGCAGTGAATGAATGTTTCATGCAGATTATTTTATTACACTGATCTATACTTACTTTATCCCAGGTTGTACTTACTTTACTGGAGTTGATCCAGAGCGGGACATATACAGTAAAATAAGGAAAAGAAACGTCACAAACGCAGCAAGCCCAACCCAAAAGGCTATGACAATAGAATCTGTGGATACAACACAGTAGTTCTGTCACTGGTACCATAGCAAATATAAAACTCCGCAATATAATTTATGAACTCTAAGAAAGGCATGTAATTTAATTATTTCAATTCAATTAAACCCGAGAGAGAGAGAGGAATCTGAATGCCAATTTGTTAAAAGTCTTCAGAATCTCCTAACAGGTTACTGTAACGGTGCATGGCTGTGGCTGTGTGAGAAGATGGGAAAAAAAATATCTAGTAAGTGTGATGGTGGTTAGTACTTTGCATGTATTTGAAAGGTAATACTGAGCACTTAGGATGGTTTTCACAGTTTCATCTCTTTGCAGGGTATAGGCTTCCTTCTATAACATCACAGTGCAGTAAGCAGTGGGGTACTGAAGATCAAGCCATTACTGTTCAGTGCATAGCAGTGCAAATCCTGCTCTTAAGGGAAAAAGTACCACAAGCCATGATTTTCAAGATGATGCTGATGATGCTTTTAGGGAGGGAATTCTACCCTTGAAAACATTTTCCACCAAGAGAAATACCAAGGAAAGCTTGTTGAGACCTGTCTGTGACCCTCACAGCATATGAGTTCAGTGGAAGAGAATGTGAACCTTCCCCTGTTCAGCTGTGATACTTCTGTAATTACCATAAAACAGTTTAAAATGAAGTCTCCTTTATCGGGATAGGTGGTTTCTTTACAGAACAAAGTACTGGTTCACAACTGGTTTAAACCAACCTAAGAACCTGCCACTGTTGTTATCCCTGTTTCAGATTAAAACTTTGTTTATTAATAAAAGAAAAGAAAGGTGAGTGGATCCCTGGTCTGGGTGACCAGAGCTAATGAGAGGCTAAGGTGACTGGGGGAGAAAAGGGAGTTCTTTTCATGGATGAAGGCTATGGTGCTGCACAGATTACTGCCTCAGTTCTGGGCTCGCTGTTAGATGGGATCAATCTGCTCCTGCCCCAGTAGCACATTCGGTCACTGGTTCAAAAGTGCTCCTTCCTGGGATCAGAGTGGTGGTGGTAAATGTTCCAGTTAAAGCCTTGAAAAGGTTGGGTGTTCTGTAGGTCACAAGTTGAGAAATGCCCTGAATTCATAACCGGCTACTCACTTAGAGTGAGGTGAAAAAGAAGGGTCATTGACTCCAGAGACAAATATTGACCAAGTTAAAATAAATCTTCCATCTCGAAGGACAGAAAACATTGTGTTCTTTGAAACAGGTCCAATATATTTGATTAGGTGTTTCTTTGTGAAAAAGTTCAGAACGTGTTGTCATCAGAGCCACAAAGAGATTAGGGGGAATTATCCCAGCTCCCTTTAAACCTAAAACTAGAGCTGACCCAGCCAGAGTCTTATCAGAAAGCTGAATTTTGGCTGGGTTACTGAGAAATAAGAATGTGGAAGGTCAGCTTGGTTTATTCTTCCTCTCTTAAAAAAAAAAAGTTTTACTCAGCTTTAACTCAGAGGATGGCACATTAGCCAAGCAAGTGGGTGCTACTGGCCAACCCCAAAGTCCTCCTCAATGGAGAATTAGGATACTATTGTTAAAAAAAAAAAAGAAGAAGAAGAAAAAAAAAAAAAAGCAAGCAATATCCAGGGATATTTTGAAAACCTCAAAGTTTTGAAGTGTTCAAAGCCAGTGGGACAGAAACGAAGAGCTTGCATTTATAGAATTCCCTATCAAAGCTATTTTGGTTTCATCCTCTAAAAGCAGCTTTAATACGATTCACGGAGTTCACTGAAGCTAATCAAATTAGCTTCAGGTCTTGCGGGGAGTTTGAACTCTTGAGGGATAAGCAGAAACTTCCTGACTCCTTTTAAATTCCTGCAATTGGGATTTTTTTTTTAAACTGGGATAATATATTTTAAAAATCTATAAAAAGCTTTTATATTGTTTGATTTTACAGTTGCCTTTTGTGTGTGTGTGTGTGCATATGTTTTTAAATAGTCTATTAGTTCATGGGCCAATTAAGCTTTTTATTATTTTTATACAAAATTGAGAGAGCTGCACAACACTATTAACAGAAGCAAGACCATGCCTTTATAGCTGGATTTAGATTTATTTTCATGAGACAAACATGGTTTCACAATGCGTCAGGGACAGGCCACAAAACAGAGGAAAGAAAATAGAGAGATTCAGATCTCTGGTTTACATTAAATAAAAAAAAAAAAACCAAACCAAAACCAAACCCAACAACCCACACATGCAAAATTGAATTAGGGCTATAATCCTATCCCAGGGGTTATGATGACTGTATGATCCATTTAGGCTGATTCAGCAAGGCACCTAAACAAATGCTCAGGTCCCACTGCAGTCAATCAGCAAAGACCCTCTGGAAGACCAATACAGTGGTTATTGCAATCCTGGAGGTATCCTACATTTTGACAAACTTGGAATGTTTGTGGCTATTTGAGGGGAAATTATCACATTTCATCTGCAACACAAAGGGCAAGGCCTTGCTGAACTTTGTCTATATAGTTCCAAGCATTTGAAGACAATAATTGCAACGGTGGCTTTTGAAGGTATAAGAATGTAAATATTATGCAAAGACAGGAAAACCTACAAAGTATATTCATTGCTTGACTAGTGCTTTTATTCAAAACAAAGAAAAAAGGACGAACTGTGGAATTATTTCCCTTGGTGTTTTTTTTTTTTTTTTATAACTTGTAACTCACTGTTTTCCCACTGGTATTTGGAGAAGGAAAAATAAAAGTACCACGATGACGCAGTCTCCATTCCTCCTAGACTGCTGACATGGAAAAATGTCTATTTTTATAGGAAGCAAAAAAAATAATAACAATTTCACTTCCCTGGCTATCAGAAAACCAAACCAAACAGTTTTCGTTTAGAAATTGATACAGCCAATGCGGGCTCTTTAAAAGACAAATCATAGAGCAGAACTCCATTTTGACAAGCTGCCTAGAAATATCTTACATAAAGAGCTGCCCCAGGGAACTCAAATTGTCTTAACATTAACCTGCTGAGGTAGGAAAAAATTTTACATCCCAAACCCTACACTTGCATCTCTCTCTTTCTTCTTTGCCTGGGAGCTAAGCAGCTTAAATACAGAAGCCTGGTTTCTTGCGGATTTGCTTCCCAAACCTGAGCCCAAAGGTGATTTCCTTTGGTGTCCAGCAGGGCAGGATCTCACCCTGCAGCCTTTTTGTCAGCAGAGACCTTCACTCACAATGTTCTTCCTCTATGATCTAGTTACCAGCTGTAGGAGTTTGCCGGTATATCTCTGAGGCCTCCAATCCTTTGTAACTAGAGCTACTTGGAGTTACTGTAGTAGCAGAAGAGGTGCATAAACACAAAGTGTGAGTGCATAAATCATCTCCTTAGGATATAAGAAGACCTGAAACACGGTAGACTTCTCTACTCCTTTGGGGGGGGGAGAACAACTTAAAAAATCAATCAGTAAGAGCTCAGATTATTCTGCTTTTTTAATGGAAACAAGGCTTACGAGATCACTCATGAGCACTCAGACACCTGTGTGTGGTAATTTCTTCCAAGAAACTGCCAACAAATTTAAATTAAATCTAACAGAGAGAGAGAGAGAGCATCTTCTCTCAGAAGCACAATTTCTATGAGTTTCAAGAAAAGAGGCAGGTAGATAAAGAGAAATATCCTATAAAGTGCCAAGGAGGGAAATGCTGTAACACAAGCTCTACTTCTGTTGTGTATCAGGTATCCCAAACATTAGAAAGATGTTATTAATGACAAAAAAAGGGGAAAGGTTAGATTCCTGATTTCTGTTTTTTGCTGAGCCAGCCACATGCTGGGGACTTACAGGTAGCTTAACTTACTCTTTTGTGGAATTTGGGAGTAATTATCTGCCCTGACTTTAAAATTAAGAGAATTAGAGAAGCTGCCCATAAAGCTGCCTGATCCCAGCAGCACCAAATATTGTTCTACAATACTACGGAGCAAGATTTTATGTATGAAAGGACATGGATATTTACATCACCTACTTTAAGGCATGGTGCTCTGAGTTTGGAGGCAATAAACACTAGGCTCATCGGAGTGGACAGAAAAGCTTTTCGGATTAAGAGGCAGTGCAGAGCAAGAGCTTCTGCTCCATTTTCTTATTCTTGCTCTCACAAGTCAAGCAAAGGACAAAAAGCTCTTATCATTGTCCAGTTCAATATTCAATATTCAATATTGAAAGACAGTTATTCAATATTGAAAGACAGAAAGAAAGACAGTTTCTCGCACTGTTAATTAGAGAGTAGAGAGAGATGGAAATATTTTGAAAAACTGTTAACATTTTCTTTACATACCAGATCACTATAATAACTTTGGGAAAAGTAGTTTTAGTCACTGAAACTGTACCTGAAAAGTTGTAGTTGTCTTCAGTAAACTAAATAGCAACCAGTAAAGCCCATAGCTTTGTCATTCAAATGAGGATACAACCACAGATAGAGACTTGGCAAAAATTGAGGCAAAACACTGCCTATAGTGTGAGTCAAACATGCTTACCTACTCTCCCTTGATCTTCATAAATCCATCCAACTATACTTGGTTAAGTTAATCCCTCATAACATAGCTTGTAATTTTATATTATCAAAATCTAATCAATAGTTACATTAGAAAAAAAATATTACTTTCCACTTTAAGTAATCACAAAAAGACATCACTATCTCATTGTGCAAAAACCAAGTGCGAAATGGAATTAACTGTCGTAGGGTGAATTTGGTGAATGCTATTTCATATTATATCTTTTGAAAATAAACTTCTAATCCCATCAGAATCAGCTTCCATGGCACTAAAGTATTTTGACAATAATGTGCATTATTACTTGATATTACAGTTCAGTAGAACTAAGTCAAAGGAGTAAAGGCAATAGAGTACGTGTTCAGCTTGATGTTCCTGGCTAGCAGAAACACACAGTTCTTCTTTTACTAAGGTTTTGAATGTTTATCAGTTGTAATGTAAGTCTCACATCCCAACAGGAAAACAGGATAGTCTTATGAAAAACTCTGCTCATTCAGTCAACTTCTCTGATAGTAGCATTCTGGTAACTAACACCCCAACCTAGAGATTTGCAAGTCATTAGGTGTCCACTTAGCAAATGGCTGAAAAAATAATAAATAAGCGTTAGTATCATCAGTCCTATAATTTCAAATACTGCAAGATAAAGCAAAGAGTTCCAGTGTCAGTAAAAACTGCTGTTAGTTAGCTTGGAAGGCAGACACCCATCCATACAAACCACACACATATAACCCAGCATGGTCTCTACTGCAAGGAAATTAAAAAATAAGTCAGTGAGGCAAACTATGCAACATTTTTCCTGCACTAGA
Organism: Nycticryphes semicollaris; assembly: GCA_013400055.1. Taxonomy (NCBI): domain Eukaryota; kingdom Metazoa; phylum Chordata; class Aves; order Charadriiformes; family Rostratulidae; genus Nycticryphes; species Nycticryphes semicollaris. The sequence goes on along the minus strand of VXBJ01001371.1, from coordinate 172,868 downwards.
TTAGCACCTACTAATCTATTACCTAGATTAGTACTCTACAATACTTACATTTATTAACTTTCAACTTGCTTCCATCTACTGGAATTGGATCTATATAATCCCAATAATATTCATACGACCAGAAATACTCAGAGGAGTTTGTTCTGTTAGCCATTGCAGCAGTGCATTTTAAACCAGCTCAGAACTCCAAACAAATACTTTTTTTTCATTGTACTTCAGTGCCCTCAGAAAGAGATTGCATAACTGATGCCTATGTAAATCACTCTGGGGTCCCGCAGCTCAAGGACTGCCTTGGTACTAAAAAACATCCAGCAGCAATGATTATTAATGTCTGACAAATACGAAACTACAGCCCTTAGAATGTAATCCTCGCTTCCCGGTGGGCAATGGTCTTATTCCTCAGCATATTTGAAACTCTGATGGATGTCAAGTGACCCAAGAATGGGCTGGACGAGTGCCAGCTGGGTCACAAACTCTTCCCTCTCAGAAACTTGCAGCAACGCAGCGCTCCCTGGAGCTCCTGAAAACGGGTGGCCTGGAAGACATTCCTCAATTTCTCTTGACGTAAAAACGTAGGTAAGACCTGACAAAACACCTCACAAATAAAGGCCGTATAATAACCATTCATTTTGCTTTGCTGCTACTTCATTCCTTCCACCCTGAAGGCAATGGATGGGAAGGCAGGCTCCCAACCAAGATGACGACAGACCAGTGGAACAGCGTTTGGCCCACAGCAGCCTGGTGCCTTAGGCAGACGCGCACGGATGTGCCTCACACAGGTGCACAGAAATGCACTTGCTCACACTTCAACGTGAAACAGACCCTCAGGCGGGTCTGTCAGGCGGGTTTTGATCGCACCCCTGCAACCCCCAGAGTATGCTGCAGCCGCGGAGGCCAGGGCTGCTCGCTCGGACGCCGGCCGGGGCCTCCGAGAGGGAAGTCGGGACACAGACCCGGAAGCAAGGTACGCAAACGCAGCGCAAAAAATCGCCAGGTTCGTTAAAGGCAGCTTCCACAACACGCACCGCCACCTTTCCCGTGCGTCCCCACCGCTACAGCACTCGAGCTCCCCCTGATGTGTCACGGAGGCCGGCAGGACCAGGCCTCTAGTAGAGACAGTAACAGGACATCACCACCCATTACGGCCCGCCGGCGGGAAGGAAAGGGCGGCAAGATCCTCCGTGCTCGACGGGGGGAGGCGTGACCAATCGCGGCGCGTCCCCGCCCCCTAGGCGGGGTGAGCGGTATTTTCCCCCGCCTCTCCTCTCGGCAAGGGGCTGGTATCATTTCCGTTTCCGGTGGCTTGAAGGCGATGGCGGGTAGTCTCTTCCAGCCTGCGGGCCTAGTGGCGGAGCTGGACTCCTCCTTGTCGTTGCTGGAGGTGGGTGACAGCAGGCAGGCGCCGGCAGAGCAAAATCAGGTGGAGGACGCAGACTTGCTGCCCATGGTGTTCCTCTGCGCCGGCTGCAAGTGGCCGGTGGGCGACACGCTGAGCTGGGTGACCAACGACGAAGAGGGGGGCTGCATCCTGCTGCGCAGTGAGTCCTGGCCCGGCCCCGGTCTGTCCGCTACCTCCCGTCCCGCCTGGCAGTCATCTCCCTCCTTTCCCCGTTCTTCGCAGGTGCGGCCGGTAGCGTCTCGGTGGACCCGGAGCGGAAGCTCTCTAAGCGGCCCGGCGAGTGCGGATGGTGAGGCCTGGCTTCGGAGCCCCGCTGCTGCCCGCGGGGTTGTGTGTGGGTGGATCCCCGCCTGCTCCCTACCTTTCCTTTTTCCGAGGGAGCCAAGAGGCCCTGGGAAAGGTGCTAAGGAAAAGCCGGATAAACGGCTCGCCAGGCGCTGGCGGCCCCCCGCGGCACCTGTTCCCTCGGGCAGCGCTGAGAGGTCTGGGCCCGGAACGCTTCTTCTGGGCGATCTGTACCAAGTGCTTGTTATGTGCTAATTTTGCTGGGGTCAGAGGGCCTGAAGAGCTGCTGGGAAAGCAGGCTGAAATATGAGTGCTTGTAATTATAATATGTACGGCAGGAGTGAATGCTCTAAAAAAACCAAAATCAGAGTGGATTACATTTTTTTAGACTAGGGCTGGGGAGAGATGTTTCTTCTTTTTCTCCTGAATAAATGTTACATATTTTACTTACAGCATGATTGAAACATTATCCTGCTCTGGCTGCTCAATGGCGCTTGGCAGCATCTATAGATGCACCCCAAAGCATCTTGACTACAAGAGGGATTTGTTCTGTTTCAATGTTGACTCAATTGAAAGGTAAAGACGGGATTTTTATTGGTAAGCCTGTTAGATAAACTTCACCAAACATGTTGGTGAAGTGTGTTTCAAGTACTAAGTATGTGCTTGAAGTTCTCACTTAACTGTCTTACAGTCAAAAACTGTCTAGAAAATGAAGATGTGCTATTGTATTGGTTTTAGCTCGTTTAAAAGTGGTTTTAAAGTACTCTTCAATAACTATATCCTGAATTAAGTCTCCACACAAGTGCTTTATTTCAAGCATTACTCTAGTAAATAGCGATATGTTGTCTTTGTTTCTTTCTGGGCTGGATTGAACGGTTTTGCTTTTTGTTAAGTTCCAGTTTATTTTGCTCTCTCTATGTGGATGTTCAGCTTCCTAATCTGGACATGTTGGTTTCTTTCCCTCTTTTCACAGCTATGATTTTTCTATGGCAGTAAAATTCTCTGAAACGCTAACATGGTGACAAAATGGCATTTTCTTGGGCAGTAGTGCTTGTGGCTGGCTTTCCTAGCTCGTGTGACACTGTTCTCACTGTCTGTATGCTTTTTCACCATATGCTGTAGCACCGGGATTTCTGACTGTCTCTTGGATTTCGAACTTTCATAAAGCAGTGGTGTCTTGGTAGTTCTGTGCTTAAAAGTGTGTTCATTCCGCTGTGCAGTTTGTTTACAAGATTACCAAATATAGATATTCTTTTAATTGTTGCTAGAGTTATGCTTCTACTTTGCTAGCAGATTAATCATAATAATTGAGAACAACGGATGAGTCCTACACATGGGTTTTTTGTCTTCAGAGAGATAAGGGCATGATCTAATCTGTAGGTTATCAGTTACATTCTAGGTTCCTCAGAAAAGAAAGCTCATACTGATGAGGAACCCTTAACTCTTGAAAGTCAAGCTGTCTTGGAAGATGTGCTACGAAGGGTAAGATCTAGCCTTGTATCATTCTTTATTTAAATCACTTTTATGAAATTTTAATATCCTTAAATATTTTCTACAAAACAGCTTATTTCATCCAAATAAATCCTGTGGGTTTTAACATATGCTGTAATACTTCATGCTGTTAATATCTTGTGTTTTGCCAGTTACCATTAAAATCTGAAAGTCTTGCACTGTTTATGAAGCACAGCTTTATATGCCTATCTATGTCCATAATTAGAATTTAATTTCTAATTAGGTCTGATGCACTTCTCAACTTTTAATCGTGTCTCTTCAGTCTTTCATGTAAGCCAACTTAATGCTTTTCTTTCCTGTAACTTTATTTTACTATATAATATTTTGATACAAAACTTACATTTTGCTCTACTGAAAACTTCTGACTGCAGGTAGCAATGAAGTCACGTCTGAAAGCTGATGGTTGTCTATTAAAAGCTGAATGTATGGAACCGACACTATAGTTGAAGACCACTATATGTCTGAGAAAGTATGGGGAGTTAGAGTTGAGACTATGACAGTAGCAGGAATAGTATCCAGTAGGATTGGTGATGCAAGATCAAATCTGAGCACTTACATCTAGTGGCAAGTTCTTCTTATAACCAAGTATCTTTTCCTCTTCACAGGCAGACACTGTATTACAGGCTCTGGAGACAAGACTGACTGCTGTTGAAACAAGTATGGCTTCTCTTCACAATAAAGTCTGAAAGAAATTACATGCATGGAGAGCTTAACTGCAGGAGAAAGATCTACGTGAAACTTGTCCTTGCAATCTTCTGGATTCTGTGGGAGCGTTGCAAAAGCTGTGTGAAGAGCTGAAAGACATTGTTGGCTCACACTGCAGGAGAACAATGCTGACTACGAGCTTGCATCATAGATGAGAAGTTAATTCCTTTTACACTAAAAGGATACCCCGGAAAGAAATGTTGTTTGTTTTTTTTTTTTTAACTGCAGTTTCTATAGACTTTTAGCTTAAATGTAAATATTATTTAAATTACTATTTCTGAAAGCAAAGCATTTCTCTCCTGACTTCCCTACTACTCAGTATCTACTGAACTGGGTGTACTTCTTTTTTGTAAACCAATAAAAAGAAGCTTGTGTTGTCTGAATGAACAACATGTTATTTTTGCTTGTCTCCACAGCCTTTGCTTGACCTGTGCTCAGAGGTGAGAATGGCACAACAAGCAACTGTATGGGGTGGTTTGTTTTTCTTTTTGCAGGCTCGGGGCTATAATGTTATATAAAAGAATGCTTTAAAAGCATTAATTAAAATGGCTTTCCACGCAGTACTGAAGATACAGTTTTACAGCTTCAAGGGGAGGAAAATAAACAAGGCTGCTTGCAGCACACCTTAACACAATGCTTGGTGTTTATTTGAGCAATGAATCGAAAAGCTAATTAAGAATGCTGGTTAGTATTTTGTTGTTTAATATGAATATTTCACTTATTTCTTTGATCTTATGTATGTTTAATTATCAGGGTTTCTTACATAGTGTGAGTGTTCCAAGTATTTTTTTTTTAAATAAAAGTAAGCAGTTGTAGTCTAAAGGAAGAGTAATTTTTAATCTTTGTTAAATGTGCTATTTAATTTTACTGCTGCAAGTCTTTTTCTCCAAAACCCTAGAATGAATTTCCAACTTCTCTCCCCCACTGGCAGGCGCTGTTTCTCCTAAAGCTTCTCCCCTTGCCTCTTCAGTATTTTCTGATTTGTTTGGAAGTAGTACTCAAGTTCAACCTTTAGTGATGGCTCTCTTATTCTTTCATGTTCAAGTAACTAGAATGCTTTCTTATTTGCATACCTGCCAAAGGAATTGTTAAAAGCACTAATCTTTCTAATCAAATCAATCTATTAAATATAGAGGGCTGCTAACTTCAGAGTGAGTTCCTTAAAGAGACTCACCAGCTGAATTCCTTCTGAGACTCATTTAGGTGGATTCTTAGCACGTGTGTCATATATATGTTACTACTATGTGTAATGGAAGTAAAATGTATATATGCAAGCAAGTATTCAAAATAAGAAATAGCTGCTTATCTTAAGCATGTGAATTCCGTGACTTATCCCTTTTTTCTAGCTGCTATGGGAAAAATACCTGCTGGAGAAGGAACCCAATAAACAATGTCGCCACTGTGTCCCTGAACTTAAAGGCAGAAGTGGTTATGAAGAATCTGGATTAAGGTATGTGTTCCTGCAATGGAATGTACACAGGTAAGAGTTTTAAAAGTGTGTGTTGAGTAACCATTTCTCTTCTTGGTTTACTGTTATGGTCTTCTGTATCTTTATTGAATACCTGTATTTGGCATCAGTATATATTTAGAACAATGTCTCTTAACATATTGTAGGTGGGAGCTTGAGTACATTAACACAACAGACACTCTTAAAATAGCATTTCCACACTTCCAAGGGTTGCCAGCTGCTGCTTTGCTGAGGTGTGTAATGAACAGTCTAATTTTAGAATACATTTCATAAGGATGTGGCTATAAATATCTGCATGGGGTAATATGTGTATTTGGGTATGTACATTGTTCCAAGAAGCCAAAAGAATTTTTTTTTACTGTGAAGTTCAGTTAGGAGCTAGTATCTTGAGTAGTTAATGGGGCTAAAAGTAACATAATTTCTTTTCTGTTTAAATGAATACATGTGTATTATGATACACTTGAACAATTTTTAAACATTAAAGAAAACTAGTTTTGTCTTGACTATAGTAGGAAAGTTTTACTGTGCCAACAGGGCATACCTTTTATATATGACTGTATTACTCCTTGTTTAATAGGCAGTACCTATTACTGGGTGGCATTTCCTACTATATCAGTTTCTTGGTTTTTACTCTCAAATTCAGGGTCAAGAGGAAGTTTAATTCTCCTCTGGGGAATCTGAATGCTGTATGGTGCACTTCCTTATACTTGTCCTAGCCACTCTGTGCATTGTGTGCTTGGAGGGAGGAAAATAGTACTTTGAGTTCTATAACTTTTGTATGCAGTTAAATACAGCAGGAATTTAGTTCAAGTGCAACAGTACTTTGTAGCTCCCTCTGATTTTGCCATTTTGAGAGAAAGTGGTATAACATAAAGCAAGTATCTTCAGGGGATTAAAATCAGGGTTTCAATATCTCCCAATTCAAATTTTAGAATACCTCTTTGCCTCTTGAAAACAGTTAATCCCAAAACGCTGATAAGAATAAAAAGCAAAATTTCACATGTACGGAATCCACTAGCAGGAAAGGAGTGAGGAAGCCAATATACACTGCACAAAGAACATATGTAAGGATGGATAGTGTTGCATGTGTGCTTTGTATTAATAAACACATGGAATTCTCAATTTGAGAAAAGTGGCAGACACAAAAGATGTTACAGGTATGCTAAGTATATGTGTAGTATATTACAATATCTGCTTAGGAAAGATGAAAACTGAAAACTGACACTAGAGCTTTTATAAGCTGTTTTGGAAGGGGGGGATATGAAATAGGTGTTGTGGAAGGAGTGATAGACCTCACTTGAAAGAGAAGCAGCAATATATTGATACTAAGCAATGATTTAACAAAGTTTAGTAGTAAATGTGACAGTTCTGACAAGATTCACAGGCACACCTGGTTATTTACTGCATAGAGGGATGGGGTCAGAACGAACTGCCAGAGATGCCTTCCTGTTGAATCATGAGGTTCAGAAAGGACCCTCTTGCTTTCTAAACCTCTCAGAGAGGAGTCTAGGTGTGGCTGGATCAAGTCCTAGTTCCAGACTTGGTCAACAGTTTGTCTAAAGGATTATATCACTTTGCTAACATTTCAAATTCTAACATGCTGTTGGTCACTTACTGGGGATCTCCTGTGGCAAGGAGTCTCTTAACCTCAAGGAGTAATTGTGAGAGGCATCCCTGCTCAAGGGGAGATCCTGGTGTGCAGCCTACCACTGTGTGGGAGAGCGGAAAGGGCTCTGGGGCTGTTCACTATTTATGGGGGTAAGACTATTGACCTATAGTTGTGTTTGCCTATCAACCACCGTACCAGTATTGTGGTTAGGTGGGAAAACTGTTCAAGTTAGCCATTGGCTAGTGTGTTATCTCTCTCTCTGAAACCACATTGAGCTGGATGCAGCATCATAGAATGGTCCAGGCTGGAAGGGGGATCTCTAGGGTCATCTAGTCCAACCTCCCTGCAGTCAGCAGGGACATGCCAAACTAGGCTAGGTTGCCCAGGGCCTTGTCGAGCCTCACCTTGAATATCTCCAGGGAAGTGGCCCCAACCACCGCCCTGGGCAACCTGTTCCAGTGTTCTACCACCCTCATAGTAAAGAACCTATTCCTAACATCCACTCTAAATCTGTTCTCCAGCTTGAAGCCATTGCTCCTCATCCTGTCATGACTAGATGCAGGCATTATGACCGCCACAGGTGGTTATTGCTTGGTCGGGGTTATGGGAGATAGAGGTTAGTGGTGGAGCACATGCTAACAAAACGTTAGCTATACTTCAGGTTATGTCTAAGATAAACAAGTTTTGAATGGTTTATCATCTTAATACTTTTTTAGAATGCCTAATTTCAGACTTTAATAAGCATGACTCAGACTTTCATTTGTCCTAGTGTTCCTTTTATGACTGTAGAGCATTGTTTTCTAGAGTGTCAATGTGTCTAAAATACTGGTCATATTCTGTAACTATTTAACTTAAAACCAAAAAACCTCCTAACCCCAACATCTGTTTCTTTAGCCTTGGGTAATGCTAATGCTGACAGAAACCTTCCCACCCAGTGCTTGCTGACCTAGCTACCGTTGCAGGAAAAAAAGGGATATTTTTTCCAGTTGAAAAAACAATGATTTGTCTTCTTTCTTTTATGCTACTATGGAAGAAGTTTGTATCTGTACTTGAAAACTGTATTGAGTAGTTTTCTTTCCCAAACTGATCTTTGCTGGAAATGCTCATATGACTTAAAAGGATATTGGTCAAGGCGATCATTTACCACCATGTCATTGGTGATAAAGCACCTTGTAAAATAGCAGTGTGTCAGCTTTTACGATGGTCCTGTGAATGGCATGTATTGGGACCGTAAATATGGACTATGCTTCTATTTTCCGTATGGGCAAAACTTGGCCTAAATTGGTCCTTGGTCTTCTCAAGTTGGGGGAACATTATAGTTACATTATAGTCATGTGGAGGTATTGATTAATGGGCTGCAAAGCATTTGGTAGCACAGACATGCTTGTCCTCCATAAAGGCCTGGGAAACCTGAGGGAACATTCATAATGAAAACCCCTCCTTTTTGCACAAGAATGGTTATCAAGCTCCATGCTGAGTTTGGCACCTGGTGGCCTTTACCAGGTGTCTTTGTCAGATGACTCTGATCAAGTTGCTGATGTTAGAATTCCAAAGTTGCCAAGGTGCCAGAGTCACAGATTGGTTTGGTTTGGTGTGGTTTTTTTTTTTTAATTGCCTCAAAAGTTCAGATTAGGGTAAGATTCCTAAGTTATAGATTGCCTTTGTTAGTTTTTGCAAACATAGTACTGTAGCAGAAGCTGGACATACCTTCCTGGGGACACGTCCCAAAAAGGCAGTGCTCTTTACTGAGCCTAGTTGTTTGTAGTTAATCAATATAATTATAGCTCTTTGTTTTAGGCGATGTCTAAAAGATGAAGGTATCAAAACTTTCCTGGCTGTTTTTCAGCTTCTTGATAATAAAACAGTAGAGTTGAGTAGGAAATAAGCAAAGATTAACATTCTTATCTGGATGTGATTTCTGCTCTTAAAAAAAGGCTTGGAAAGAAGCATAGGGAGCAGTTAGGCTTGCACTGATTGACAAGATGAGGTAGAGCAGAGGTCCAGCAGGTAGTACTAGCAGTGGGCTGAAAATGGTCATTGCTGCTGTTAAGCTTAAATTGTTGATGGGGGGGCGGGG
>VXBJ01001371.1:30626-163799 GCA_013400055.1 Nycticryphes semicollaris | reverse complement strand
GGGGGGGGGGGGTGAGCAGCTGAGATGAGGTGAAGACAGTCTTATTGCTGTATGCTGCTCATGAGAACAGCTGTTGACTGATGTTTCTAGATCATGAGATTAGGGTCCCTCTGTCCTCTGCAGAGAGGCAGAGGCTTTTTTGCCTCATTTAGAGATATGAGGTAGAGTGTGAAGTGAGATGAACCATTTGGTGGGAACCCCTGGTGTTCTCTAGTGCCCTGTAGTTTATTTGTACTTAAGCTTTGAGAATCCACAAGCTGGAAAGCTGCCTCCATCAATGACTCTTTCTTTTCCTCTTCAGCTTTTCTCGATCCTACCAGCTGAAAAAGAGACTGAACTGGAGAAAATGTACTGGAGCAGAAGGAACAGAAGGTGAAGAGGAAACTGGTACATCATATCCTGACAGGGAAGCATGATACTGTGGGAGTATGCCTGAAGAAAATAGAAGTGTGATTCCAAAAAAAGGAAAGCACCTGAATCTCTTTAGTTCTAGAGAGATCTCAACATCAAATTCCCTTAGGTTTTGTGTACACAGGCAAACTGACAGATACAGCTACTGCAGAGTAAACTGACACAGCAGATTTGTTTCTGGAATAACATAATTTATTCTCACTAACATAAAGCTAAAAAAGTTGAAGACCAGACCAGTCCTACCATGTTTCTCAAACCCTTAAGACTTACATTCTCATGGCATTAAGGTCAGTGGCCTGCTAACAGCAATGGTGATGCTGTATTCACAGTGCTATGGGGCTACAATTGAAAGAAGGCTTATTTCTGCAATGTCAAGTAGTGTGACACTGTCATGGCAATTCTTTCCATGTGTCTCCCATGGCTTCCTAGGGTGAGGCCAGAGGAGTGCAGTATCATTGTCCACTTGAAAATGAGCACAGAAACACAATCTTGTTTTCTTCTCAATTAAGAAGAACTCCAAGCTCAGCTGAGTCACCCAGGAGACCAAACCTATGTAATTTTATAGTACACGGCTTGGTGCTTGCTGCAAGGACAAAAGCGCTGGGGACATAAATCAGGAAAAATCCCCTTGTTTTCACTCCCTGCTGGTGTGAAAGCTGCATTTCCCTCTTAACCCGTGAGGGGGTAGTGCTTATAGTAGGATGACAGAAGATTTGTTTTAAAGCTGTTGTAAACAGAGAGAAAACTCTTCCCTAGTCTCTCAGAACAAGTAGAAAGTTCAAACAATAAGGAACTAAAAACCTGAAATGTATTTGGCTTCTCTAACTTTAATTTTTAGCTATGCCAGACTGTCAAAATGATATTATGTTACTGTAAAACATCACATGAATCCACTCTATTAGTAAAGCCTGTTACTTTTAACATTTCCAAATAATTTTATATGCATTTTTCTTCTGTGATAAAGATTTGCTATAAGAGGATCAGGCACAGATGTGGAAGAATTAAATAATGGGCACTAACTCTAGTGCAGGCTGGGACAGGGGGGCTGTTCCTGTGCTGTGTATATGGAGAGCTCTTTCTGGAAGACTGTTCCTGCCTGATGTCCATAGCTTGAGGGAGTGGGGACTGCAAAGAGAGCAGGAACAGATAGCAAAATAGGCTTTATTTAAAGTTTTCAACTGTGCAGCTTATTCAGGGAACAGATGTTTAGGTCTTGTCTTCCAATTCATCCCTGGGGACCCTCAGCCTAGCAGCACAGGAAGGGGCAGTGGTTTGGGCTGCAAGCTAGGCAAAAATCATATTGGAAGTGAAATGTATGACTTCTAACAGAATCAGTAAGACAACTTCTATACGTTAATGTATCAAATAAAGGATGCTCCGTGGCTGGGAATGTGTAAGGTAGGCCCTGTCCAGAGCTGGCTGGGGGTTTGTGTGGGGTCACTGGGCTGTAGCTGCATGGGTGGCGTGGTTCTGAGCAGGCTGTGGAGAGGGGTGGGGCCCACAGCCAGACCTCACTCCATCTGGCAGGGCTTTGGGTACGTATGGGCAGCCTTTGCTGGGCCTCAATTTAAAACCATGAATAAACAAGAGTAGTAATAACAACAAGAAAAAGAATGAAAGCTAGGTTTGGATAACAATCTTCAAGTGTCTAAATAAGAAATGTGACTTCTAAGCGGCTGGCAGCTGTCCAAATGCAATCGAAGGAGCTGAAGCCTGCTTTAGGCTCAGGTGCTCCAGCACTCATGAGAAAACAGTGTTTAAATGGCCACCAGGGAGTTGAACTTTGGGCTGCCCCTCTAGTTAAATCTTGACCCAAATGCCTTGTTAATGTGCAACTGCCAAGCTGTTATGCGTTTCATTTCTCCATTGCTAATATCGCAGCATGAGTAAGACAGGCTCCCAAACCTCCCTGTGGTGCCTGTGTCCCTCCAGCACCTGTGGTCCCTCCACGCTTTCCTGATGAGGCCAGGAGAGGGCACATCTCCATAAGAGATTTTGCTGCTGCTTAGCAGTGACAATTAGGATTTTCCCCTCCAGCTCCTTCTGCTCACTCAAAACTCCAGTTTTTCACAATGTAGTGCCTCAGGCTTTTTGCCTACTTGCTCTTCAGGATGAATTTGCAGGCTTAGCTGCATCCTACCAGCTGCCCAGCCTTGTTACTTGGAGGCTGGAGGTGTGGGTTTGTTGAATAAATACTGTTTAGACTCAAAACTGTTAAGACAAAGCCACAAAGCAGTCTGTAAGACTCTCATCTCTTACTTCTCTGGGGTTTCCTTGGGGATGATGTGCTATTATTACTATGATGCTTTCTATGAAAAAACCCCCAAAACCCAACAAAAAACCAACCCTGAACAAGACAGTTTTTTCCAATCTTTTGAGTGGATATGGGCTTGCATCTGTCTTTTGTTTCTGATATATGAGATGTTACAGAAGCAATAAAATGTAGCAAGCATTCATTTAATCCATATTGGGGAGCAAATTTCCATGATTTGACAGAAACTAAAATCATTCAGCTTATCTTTACAAAGTAAGGTAAGGTAAAAAACATGAAACCTTGCCTATTTAAGGATTTTTAAAATAGACTGTGATCTGGTTTCCAGTGGCACTGTGATAACCTAGAAAAAAGCCCACAGCCTAAGTTTTGAATGCCAAACTGCACACCATTCACCACTAGGTAATTAACACTGCTGGCAAATCTCAAACAGTTCCTGAAAGAACCAAAGCATCTACCCACTGTATATCTATTTAAAAATATCCTGGGACAGAGTGACTTCATGCACTGATTCCTGTATGAGTAACAATAGGCTCTTCATTGTTCATGCTTCAATTGTTTTCTGCATTATTTTATTTTCAAATCACCCATTTCTGCATCCTCTTTTGAGCTGTGAGTAACACTTGTCCTGAGAAGAATGCTGGATGTAAGGGTGAACCCCTGAAAACTGATGGTTCTCCGATATTAACGCTGTTTTTTAATGGCTGTTCTTTAAGCCTTGCATAAGCAAAGCTGTGTGCTGTATCAGGCCAGCAGGGCTTTTCTGAAAGCAGCTGATGAGAAAGGAGGGTTAAGCTTAAAAAGCTATGTATTTGAGCAGGAATTAACGAGGCTTGGAAGCAGTTTGCAAACACACAGGCTCTTCCTGGTTGCTGCTATCAGAAGTTGTCTCGAAGTGTCACCTCCCCAGCCCCCAAAAATACAGAGGGCTGTATTGGCTTAGCCATGAAAGTCTCCATTCATAATACTGCTGTTAAATTTCAGGCTGCTTGTTTTATCTAGCCTGGTGTCTCGTTAGCCCCCTTGCTGGAATACCAACCCAGCCCCCCAGGCACAGTGAAAGCTGGGTAGCTGAAGCCAGGGCTTGGGGACAGTGCTTGCAAACCACTTTTCTTATTTGGATAGGCTTTTGATTGCAATGTTAGTTAGTCCCAAAGGCTTTATCCACCAGAAATAAGCCATACTGAGTAACCCACCAAAAGGTGGTTGGACCAGATTACCTTCAGGGCCCTTTTCCTTGGCAAAGCATTGGTCAGTCAGGTTTAAACTGGTAACGGTCTTTATTAGCTGTCTTGAGTCAAAAAAATCTAGATGTATGTTTGGCAACAGAGAGTCCTCTCTAACTGAAGTTCCTGCATTAACATTAGTGGGTCAGCCAAAAAGCAAAGCAGGTGGGCACGTGCGTGGCACAAGATGGTCAGCCCTCACAGTCTGAGCAGCTGATTCACCCACTGCCCGTGTTCTGCTCACCCTGTGCTCAGACCCCACAGACACAGCGCTGCCGTGTCTCCTCCCTTGCTGTGAGATCCTGTGTGCCAGAGACACCTGCTACCCCAAGGGAAGAACCATCTCTTAGGAGGTTCTGCCCCTCAATGGCACATGGGCCTGTCACCATCCTGCACCTTGCACCCTATGTTGCCTGGCCTGCAATGGCAGAGCAGACCTCAACACAGAGAGGCCTATGTGGTCACAGAAGTCACCTGCAGGGGAACTGCAAGCAGGATTGGTAGCTATTTGAAAAGTCCATGGAAGCTCTTCTCCCTCTCTGAGTGTCAGTGGTGCCAGACACCTGTGGTGGTGGTGACTTCGTTTGTTCAGTCCCTGCTCTGTTGGGGACCTGCTGTAATGACTCTTCCTCAGTCTGGCTGCCATTTCTGCCCGCGCATTTGCTGATGTCTTGCTGCTGAGTTCAAAACAAGAGTAGGCTGTGTTGTATGGTTGCAGCACTGGCTGTGCTGCCCGTTCCACCACTCGGAACTCTCAGCAGCCCAAAGTTTGACTCTGAGCCCCAGCCAGAGATTGTAACATGCTGGGATCCATCACACATTGTACTATAGCACTGATTTCCAATGCTGACACCCTCTTTTCAGGATGTTAGTCCCAGCTGTGAAGGACCAGGACCAACACTCACTTGTCTGAGTGGCTCCGGTTGCAGAAGCAGAGTTCCCACCATGTGGCATTGCAGCTCACTGTTCTGCACCCCTCATGCTTGTGTCTTACTCACCACAGGGTCTCTTCTGAGCCCATAGGCACCAGGAAAAGACAAGGCAGTAGAAAGCCAAAGTCATGTGCAAAATTAACAGGAGCTGCTTGGAGTAGTGAGCATGCTTCAGATGGCCCACAGTCCTCCCCAGCCTCACTTAGCCTTCTCTGCTGCCACCAGGCTTCCTTCTTTGCTGAATCCATGGTCTCCAGGTGTGAAACTTGTCAGATCAGACCAGGATGACTGAATTGCTGATAGCACTTATCGACTCAATATTAGGCACAAGCAATCATCTCTTACTTAAACCAAGATGGGTGGTGCAACCAAATGCAGTAACATGCATGGGAAATCATCACTGAAACTGTAAAGTTCAATCTAGAATTCATCTTTCTGTAGAAATAGACTTTTCTCAAACTATTATTTTTGTTCTCCACCCTGGCTACTGCAGCAGTGGCTGAGGTATAAAAACTTTCACAGTATGTGTATCCTGTGTTTCTTTCCAAAAACTCGTCAGATTTTTTCTTGGATAGATTTGGTACCTACTGTTACTGACTTCCAGTGAAGACTAGGTTATTTAACTGCCTCATGTTTATATGGTCATATCGGTAATGTTCACTCAAATGGTGTCGGGCCAGGTCATGTATGGTCCTTTTGAAATGTTCAAGCTGATCTGATCCTAGGGCAAGTACAGGAGAAACCATGGGTGTGGTGCCTCATCACTGGACACCACATCAGCACAAAAGTCCGATAATACAGTACAAACATTGCTCTGTATAAAAAGTCAGCTTCAGTAGATATTTTAAATATAGTCCAGCTTTTGGCTAAACATGAGTCCTTGACATTTAAGAGAGTTTTTTTTTTTTTAAATAGATTAGCTTTAAGAGTAAACAATCCAAGCCATTCACCAGTCACAAGGCTGGCCAGATGTCAAAACATAGTCCTGTTGTATCAGGGTAAAGGCTTGTCTCCTTTTGCACCTCCTTCTTCCCACAGCTGAGATGTTAGGGATGGACCAGGCCTCCCCTCTGCTGTCCAGTTGTTTTGTGGGTGCTCAGTGACTGGGTGAGCACAGACATCTTGGCTACCAATGGCTGTGGCCTCCTTGGGCCCTTATCACCAGCATCATTCCTGTCTGGGGACTGCCTCTGTCCCTGGTGTAAGCTCATACTGTGTTTGGGGTGCTGGACATGCTTCTGCGTCCCACTGCTCCCGACTCTTCTCTGGCTTTACCACCATGGCAGCAGTCCTTTGCTGCCTTTTATCCAGATATGGACTGTTGCTTTAATGGTGCACTAGTCCAGACCTCATGTACACCCACTGAGAAACACCTGCTCTTGGATGTGGCGGTGAAGGGTGGGCATTTCCAGTGAGTCTTTCCTCAACCATGTCTCCGATGCAAAGAAACTCTGTCCCTTGCCAGGACTAGCTGTGGTCATGACATCTGCGGGAGCTGCCTACCTGGAGGACATGGTGTGCCAAGGTGTGCAGAGAGCCATCCTAGTGCTTCCCAGGTCACAGAAGGTGGACACCTACCAGGGGTCAGAGGTTTGGCACAGTTGCAGAACAAAGTGCAACAAGCAACAGTAACATCCTTTGGATTACTCTGCCCTTGCAGAGTGTTACTAGCCCAAGCTAAAGAAGCCCCTTGGCACTTGCTGGTGTTAAATCTGACACCTACAGGGGTAAAATACAGCTTCTAATAGAAGATTGCATAAGGCTGAGAGAAAAAGCCTTTGAGTCAGAAAGGCGTGGGGCCCCAAATAATTCAAGGCTGTGTGGGTCTGTCAGTCAGATGAGGCAGACTCAGTTCCACACTGAGAGGAGGAAATACCATTTTCAAAGTTTAGTAAACAACGTAGTGTTTGTAAATTTGATGAGGAAACACAGAAAGATAGCACACCAATAAAATACAGAGCAGAGTCTTTCAACACAGCAGAGAGCACCATTAGCAAGACAGAGGCGGGCTTGTTATCTCATCCAGATAGCTCAGGAAAAAAACAATCCAAATAGCTTAAATGCCAGAAAACACATTTGTTTCTCAGCTTTTCTTTTTTTTTTTTTTTTACGTCTTGGTTATCTAGCTAAGCAAATAGGTGCCACCACACATGGCAGGAGATACTGAACCTGCTGGAGTCAGTAAGTCACCCAGCACTGGCTGGGTCCCATGGGACCAGTGCCTCAACTCCAGTATCTCCCTGTGTACTGGCATGGAGCTGGTGCTGTTATTTGTGATGCTTTTCCTGCTGGTGAGATTTTATTCACTGCTACTCCAAAAGGCATCTCCTAGTTTCTGCTTCCTCTTTTGTTTTTTTCAAGTATACTTCAGAATATTTGCTGTAGGAGCCCTAGTAATTCTTAAATTGCTGACTGTTTTACCTTTAAGCGAATTATGTTATTAGCTGCCTGCCCTGATGACGTATGACAGGTTTTTCGGGGGATGATCACATCCTTCTCCTTGAAGATCGTTTTGTTTTGGTTTGGTTTTTTTTTTCTGCTCTACTTGGGGGAAGTGAATGTTATCTTTGAAAACAGAGACAATACTATGGTAAGCCTGTCAGCAAACAGCTTCACATCATTTTGGAGCCTGGACCCCACAACTGGTTGTTGTATCTGGAGGGAGGAGGATTGAAGTTGGTGTCCTTTTCTGAAGAAGCATCTGCTCTCTGGAGACTGATAACAGAGCCTGCCATGCCTGTACTGGTTAAGGAGGTTATACCACAGCTTTGTGCATGTTTCTTCTCATGCTCCCTTCCTCAAGGGAGTTTGTGTGGGCATTCAATGTACAACTAACAAAAACCCACTGTGGGAATGGGGTGGCTACTGTGTTTGTGTGTTGGTTTTAAACCATTGTATTGTTTAGAAAGTCTTTTCACAAGGTCGTGCCTATCCTTCCCTATGCAGTCATCCGTGTTTCTCGCCCTCCTTCCTCTCCATTGACTTCCTTTAATTTGCTACAGCTCAGGCTGTCACCAAAGCTCAGGAGAATGAAATCCTGAGACTGGCTGGGACATCTTCAGGTTACTTTACCACAGATAATGACATTGATACTGATCAAAATACACACTTGGATAGAGATACTGCCTGAAAAAATATACTTTCACATAGGAGTCACATTGTTCTTTGAATCCTTTACGGATTCTGGTGAAGTCTATTATCTTCCCCCTGGTTTTCTGTCTTGCAAATATCATACTCACTGCAAAAAAAAAAAAAAAAAAAAAAAAAAAAAAAAAAGAACGCGAACTTGAATTATTATTTAGGAAAAACCCAAGAAGCACTCTCGCTTCTAAACAGTACTCTTCCTGCATGTTTAAAGCTTCTGAATTGTGACTGAAGGGCAAAATCACTAAAGCATTGAATGGGTCATTAAAACTCACAGGATGTTCAGAAGCTCTTCAGAGGTTTGTGTTCCCTGCAGTGGAGATGCCATCTGCCTTCATTTGCATTAACAATATGGCCTTTAATAAATGTGCCTCTCACTTGCTGCCTCTGTAACACACCCCAGTCCTTGGGAGCTGCTGTTTTAGGTGAATCAATCTGCCTATATAGGAACTGTGCTGGTTCATACCAGCCAGTCAAGGGCCTGGCTCCATTAACGCCAGCAATAAAATTTCTCCTTTGTTTTAGCAAGAAAAGAATCAAGTAGCACAAGTAAAACCTGTTGTGCTTTCAAGCCTCAGGATGCTATATTGGAAAAGAGATTTTCAGAGACAGGAAAGAGAGTATTTTCCTGTGGGGGTGGAGAAGAGCATGCCTTTTGCTCCCTTGTTTCTTCATCGATCTCCTATTCCTAAATGAAGAAGTTCCAAGTCATAGCACAAGATGGGAGTAGTATCTATCTGCACTCTGTTTTCCCTTGAGAAGTCTTTTGGATTGGTGAAAAGGACATGCAGGAGGAACTGAGGGCAGATTGGGCACCACTGGTAGCTCTCTTCCTTCTTGACTTTCAAATAAAAAGGGAAATAAGAAGAAAAGAAAGAAGGAAAAAAGAGGGAGATTTCATCCAAAACCATGTGTTAGTGTTTGCAGGAGAGTTCAAGAGTTGTATGCAAATCTGCTGTGCTACTGGTTTGGTTTGTTTCTTTCAAGAGGGCTTGGTGGAGGTTTCATGTAAAAAGATAAGGGAAACCCCAGCCCTGTTCATTGTCCCCATCCCTTATGCTCTCTTCTGGTAAGACCTGTCTGACAGAAAATGGTGATGGAGAACCACTCCTGGTAGGCACAGCTGACAGGTTGCTTTTACACTGTTCTGTGCCTTTTGGGCTTCTATGTTACTTGAATAAGATGCAATGAGTGCAGTTACTAAATGGGGAGAAGAGAAATCTTATCTATATTTGTCTGTGTACTTGGCTGCCTGCATGCGTCCACCTAGTCACAAGCTGCAGAAAAAGGGCAATCTGCCAAGAGCCAAAATTTTCAAATATCCTGTGTGAAACTTGAATAAAACTTACCTGATTCTTGACAACATTGAATAGTGCAGTGCATTCATTTACTTCTCGCTACTTTACTGCGTTGAGGTTAAGTCGTGTCCTTTGCTTACTTTAACCCAGATGGGCAAGTCCTGCCTTCCGTTCAGGCTCATTTCTATTTTCTCATCCTGGTAACTTAGGTCAGCACTGTTTGAGGTGTCAGCTCTGAAGCTCTCCTCCTGTTTCCATTGAAACTAGTGGGAGTATTGCCAGTGGTGGCAGGAGAAGGAAGATCAAACACCGAGTCTTTTGCTGAAGTGAACTTTGAAAATGCTCACTAATTCAATCATTTCATGTACACTGGTTCCTAGCAAAGCCGTAACTCCCTTCCTTCCTTCCTGGAGAAAAAGAAATGAGGACAACCAGAGTTTCAATTAGATGCATTACAGATAAATTGGCGTCTCACAGCAAAATAATTGTTTGCTGTCTCTCTGGTTTGTGTGGTAAGAAATCTTGGAGAATAATTGTATGAAAGTGTAGGAGCCTGAGGAAATGTGCAACGCTCACTGCCATGTGTCAGTCAGCTGGGAGATCACTGAGAGCTATCTTTTCCTCTGGGATTTTTTTGTATCACAGCCGTCATGTTTTATCAGGCTGCTGGAATTTCTCTAAGCTGCGGGAAAGATGTCCTCCCTTGGATGTTTTCTTAGCAGAAGGGAGAATGTTCAAAACGCAGAGCTTTCAGTCGGATGCTCCCTGAGGTTAGCTCCCTATCAGGAGGGAACAAGAAGGCAATTTCCTTCCAGGCTGCTCAACATTTATCTGCAGCAAACCCAGTGCCTCCCTCTGGAAGTGTAAGAAGCAAGGGGTGGTTACTTCATGGGGAGTTCTCTCCCCAAGTGCTGGAGTGGTGTGCAGGAAAGCCAATGGCAGTGTCTCATCACATGGCTTTGCATCTCCTACAAGCTGGCATTTAAATGTGTTTCACGTGCACTGTGCCAGTCCTCGTGTGTGATTTTTTTTATTTTTATTTTTATTTAATATGGAGATGGGCTTGCCTGTTAATTTGTCTCTCCCTGCAGTAACTTTTCATGGGCATTTCAATCAAGTTTTGGAAAGGGGTAAGATTCTCCAAGGTAATTAAAGGCTATAAACTTTGTGAAATTCAGCAGCAAGGTGAGGAAGCGTTATACAGCGTCCTAGCAAGGGAAAAGTGGGCAGAATTAAATCATTATGCATTCTGCGCTTATATAGCTTCAGAGGAACTGCAGCACGTGACAGCTCTCATCTGGTATGGGTGTGATGGGGACATGGAGCAGCTGGAGCTACCGCAGCATTGGCAAAGGGAGCGGGGATCAGGGACATTGCTCCATAAGAAAGCCTGTAGCTTTTGTACTTTATGCTTGGTTTGATGCCGGTTGTCCTAATGTCTAACCAACTACCTTGGCTAGATGTGTTCCTCGTTGTCTTGGGGATGGGGCATAATAAGAAATAATCTTCTTTGGCAGTTTGGTTTAGATTCTGCTCAGCTTCTCATTTCAGATGTTAGGGCATGAAGTGCTTACACAGCTTTATGGATCCAGAGCAGTTACTCAGCATCAGCAGTCTGATAACAATCCTCACCCTTTTTGCTCCTTTCTCTTCCAGAGGTTTTCAAGCATGTTGCAAAGGCAGGTGAAGGTTAGGAACCAAAAAGCTTACTTGCACATGCTGGAGGGATGCTCTAAGACCAGCATATCCTAAGCAGAAAGGAATAGCAGACCGAGCAAACTAAGCCTCTGATTCATCCTGGTGAAATCAAGGAAAACGTTGCAGCTTACTTTTATTGGCTGGAGCCAATACACAATTCTTGACCTATTGACAATGAGATCGTGGTTTGGATGGCTGCAGCTGCAAGGCAGCCCAAGCCAGGAGACAGCTGTGCAGTGCTTGTTGCCCTACCATCTCCCCCTGGGTCCCAGCTAAGGCACTGAGTGGCCTTTGTTTTCAGTAAAACCAGGAGCAATGCAGTCTTGCACTGGGCTTTGTGGATCCAAGTGCACAGGCATGTCAGCAACTTCCTCAGAGAAAGTAAGCCACATCACCCCCCACCAAAAAAGGGAAGGTCACAGGCATGGCTAAAAGTGAGGAAAGGTTGGTTTTTTTTGTGTCTAGGACACCAAAGAGGGAGGTGATCTGAGGCCTTTTTCCAGGTACATTGCTGGGTTGCTCTGTTGGCTTGTCCAAATCACTCAGTTACCTGCTTGGAAAGCAAGGATGGAAGATGACATCTTTAGCCCATGGAAGGATGAGACCTTAGCTCTTGAGTCCTCACCAAGTACTTTAATGATGAACCTTCTGAGGAGTCAGTCTGCAGGTAACTTCTTATGGTCACTGAGAGCCGTGTTCCCAACACAGGCAGTACTGCAACAGCTGAAAAGAAATTCCCCGTTCTCCATTCAAGGCCAAAGCCTTTCGTCTAGTGCATCACTTCACTTATTGGTGTGGCAAGGTAGTCCAAAGCTTTATAAATCAAGCTGATTTAGTGACTGTGTTTTCTGATGCCATCTCATTTTTCTTACTGAAGGAAATAAGTAATTTTTTGTTACAAACCCCAAAGAAACAGCCACCCAAGCTCTAGAAATTTCCTTCAAGCAGAACTTGCTTTCATTTCCTCTCCAGACTAGTGGTTCAGTAGCTGCATAGCCTTGTGTAATGCAAGCTGGGCCTCTTCACAAAGAGTGGTTATACCCTCTTGAAAGGGGGGTGGAGGGGAATAGTCACCAGTTTTAAAGTTTCATATCTGTCTTTCTGGAAAATGTGAGGTTCCTGTTAGCTGCAGCAGCTGGTTTAATCAATAAGCTAAATAAACAACATTCATCTGGAAAGAGTTAGCAGTCCCATAGAGCAGAGGTAAAGGAAGAGCCGTGTGTTGGTGTTGCTGTGTGAGCGGAAGTGTTCAGCAGCGACTTTGAGAGAACTTCCCTGACCCTATTTGTCCATCTTGATTGAATAGGATCTCCTGTTGCTCGTTTTCACTCACGTGGACTACAGCTGTTTCAAAGACACAGTGTTTGTCTCTCTGTTTTGCACGTACAGGCCTTGTGTGCAGACACACTTGCATGCGCAGCCATACACGTCCACAAGCACGCACCCACTTCTCTGTGCACTCATGGACAGCTGCCCACATGTTTTCCCTCTCAGTATCCTATGCACAAATGCCCAGTGACTGCTCTTAGCTCATGTTGGATGCAGTCAGGTTAGCCTTGGTGAGAGACAGCCATGCTATGGGTAGGACGGCTCTATCTGTACAGTATCTTCCCAGAGAATTAGAATCATAGAATTGTTTAGGTTGGAAGGGACTTTTAAGATCATCTAGTCCAACCACCAACCTAACTCTGATAAAAACCCCCCATCACTAAGCCATGTCACTAAGCGCTATGTCAACCCATCTTTTAAATATCTCCAGGGAGGCTGCCTCACCCACTTCCCCGGACAGCCCATTCCAGTGCTGAATAACCCTTTCAATGCAAAATTTTTTCCTAATATCCAATCTGAACCACTCTTGGTGCAACTTGAGGCCATTTCCTCTTGTCCTATTGCCTGTGACTTGGGAGCAGGGACCGACCCCCACCTCTCTACAACCTTCTTTCACGTAGTTACAGAGACCGATAAGGTCTCCCCTCAAAGTTGGCAGAGAGAACATCAAATAATGCTAACAAAGAGTGATGGCCACATCCTCTCATCTGGGACAGAAGTGACAGAAAGTATTTGTTCTCAAAATATTCCCCAGTCAGGCAAACTTGCAGGTGTTAATAGCATGGCATGACAATTTACCTTTTAAAGAGGCAAATAATGCATGAATGATCATAAATTTCACAGAGCAAAATCTAATTGGCAGCTTAACCTTCAGTATGCTTGGCTGACCCAACAGGGCACCGTGTATCTTCCCCACAAAAAGCCCTGTCTATCCATTTTATCTGTCTTTGAGCTACTGTATGGCTATAAATTAGGAGAGGAATGCACATATAGGTATGAAAGCGCCTGGCTGTGCATAGCACCGCAGAAGGCATTCGTATTCCACCTCCAACACAAGGAACAGAGGTGGAGCAGGGGTAGAGAGAAGGGACGCAGAGTGGAGAGTGGCATGTCTATGCTGGGATTCACCACTCTTGAGTGCTGGAGGGACTCCAAGTACGAGAGGCTACAGGGTCAGCCCAGTTCAGCCAGACAAAGAGTTTCCTTTCCTGGTCTTGGCTGCCTGTTCCATGTGCTCCCTGCTATGCCATCCTTCCTCTCCTTTGCACTCATTTTGGCAGGCGAGCGAGTCACTTAACTGAGTCATGAACTTGGGGAAAGAAAACCTTCTTTGCTGTCTTCTGTCGTAGTGGGGAGTTTGAATTTGATGACCGCCTGACCAGCACAGCTCAGCTGAGCATCAGGGCTGCCTGAACGGCCTGGGGCAGGAAGGGAGGAGGGAGATGGCAGAGGAGGGCTGGGATCTGCTCCCTTAGGAGGAGGGGAACTGCTGAGGTTTCTCACATTGAGCCATGCAGCTCTGGTTAGGTATTGAGAGATGTGTAGATGTAGTCCTGAGGAACATGGTTTAGTGATGACTTGGCAGTGCTGGTGTAATGATTTGACTTGATCTTAAAGGTCTCTTCCAGCCAAATCGATTCTATGATTGCCACAATACACTCCCAGATCAGGATGGTTTGATTACTAAAAAATTAGAAACAAAAAGGGAATCTTTTTTTGCCATGCAAAAGCAAACAGCTCTGAGAGGTATCAAAGAGGAACCCAGTCCTCCTGGTTCACCCCTATAAAAACCCACTGAAGTTAACTCCAATGGCAGGACGATGACACTAATCTTGGCAAGACTATCTCAAAATAAAGCTAATGCACCTCAAATAGCTTTGATGGGGTTTCACTTTTGGCCACTCCATATGGCCTGGTTATATTGAAGTAAATGACATATCTTTTAGCAATGAAGAAAACCTCTTGTTAGCTTCAGATGTTTCTGGAAAACCATGCTGTTGTGTCCCATGACTGCTACTCCTTGTGACACACATAAGGCTAATATTTTTAATATCATTTAAACAGAGCTTTTTCTTTTTTTCATGCTATTAATAAATTAAATCTAGTAAACCCCATTTATTTCCTCCAGGAGAAAATAAAACCTTATTTTTTGGACAAGTATCAGGGTTATTTCCCAAATGTTAAATAAAAACTAATGGGATTATCACATAACCTTTTCTGAGAATTATAGACCAAATATTAATGAAAGGCAAAAATTACCATCCCAGAGGAGAAAGGAGAATTAATGGGAGTGAAAGTGAGATAGTTTAATGGTTTTGTAACAAGCAAGGTAGTGATCTCAGGTCTACAGCATTTCCACATATGAGATGTCCCTGGGAAGTCAGCAGGACTGGTCTTGTAGGTAAAGACTTGTCCAATTAGAGAGAACAACTGGAGTAGCAAGAGTCACGTTAGGTTTCCCACACAGGCTATCCTGGAATAACCACTTTGGGTGCGGACTCTTACTGAACAGAAAGAATTTTATGTCAGAATAATGAGTTCTCTCTGGAAACGCACTAATTCTTTTACAACAGAAGATAAATTATGTACCTCCTCATCATCAGGTTCAGGCCTGATTTTCAGTACTAGTCAAACTGAGGTTTAAAATGGTGTGTGAACCAAGATCCTCAGAAGATGCTTGCAGAAGAATATTCAACAATCAAATACAGTATAATTTCAGTGTCAATAAACGTGCCACATATAAATGGATGTAAATATGAGTCAGAAGAGCTATCCAAATAGATGTCCTTATTAATTTCTGCTATCAGTAGAGGGTTCTTAAGCATTCAGGTGTAATGCAAAGTCCTTGGAAAATAATAATTAGAACAAACCACTAAGCCAACGAAAAATAATACCAGGCACTTGGATTGCATATCTGCATATACCTTCATTAAGTTTGCTAAATATTTAGACTAGCTGAGATGTTTTTTTCATGTGGAGCAAATAGAAAAACAACAAGCGTTCTGCAGACAAGTTCACCCAAAGGTGATGGGTAAAGACCATTTGCAATCTTAGCTAAAAGCGAATCAGAAAAATACTATGAACAGAAGGGTCATTGAAAGCCTGCACATTTGACAAACTTCTCTGTGGCAGGATTTGTTTTGTTTTCAGTTCATGCCTAGGGGCTGAAAATCAAACACAAATGTCAAAGGTTCACCTAGTTCCTCATTCTGCTTTTGTGTTTTGTTTTGTTTTTCATATGCTAAAAAAAAAAAGACAAAAAAGAAAGAGGGAATAGTTGTCAGAAAATGCTCTGTGAGCATACACAACCCCTTTCAGTCATATATTTTTCTTTCAGACATCTGAAGCTTTTCCTCGTGGTAGGATGTCATTAGCATATAATTAAGGTGCCATATCTGTGACATTTTCCTGCATGCTTAATGGGGTGAGTTCTTGAGGTTTCTTGTGAGTTTTTTTCCTCAAATGGAGGTCAAACAGTTAACTAGTTATTACTTTCTTCCTTCTATTTATACACCATGCAAGGAGCAGGATGTAGTAACATTCTCTTGTGGTTCACCATAAGGAAAATATTCCATTTCTCTTTGGAGACAATCCCCAACAGGCCCCCACAGCAGTACTTCATTTATATGGCTTTCTAGGGGAAACCTTTCTGTGTGTCCTCCGTGCTGGGCACAGCAGCAGAGGAAACCACTGTCTGCTGGTAAAAGCCTTCCTCCCCTTCTCTCCTACTGCACACCTCGCCTTCCTGTCACACTATATCATAATTAATTTGAATAGTAAAGCTCTTCCTCAAAGCAAATGCCATACTTTCCCCTGAAAACTATGACCTGACCCTAAGGACCGCAGTGGTGTGTGAGCCCTGTTCAGGAATTTAAGCCAAGAGTTTACCAATCTGCAGTGGTATCTAAACGGGAATGATACCTACTTCGCAAGGGCACCTAAAACTTTTCACGCGTCTATCAGAGACCTAGCAGGACTGTGTCGATGCCCCGGCCTTTCTCTAAGTACCTCTTTGCCCAGGGCATGTAAACAAAAGAGCCCTAAAGACCTCCATTACAGCTCCTCATTCACAGGATGCCTGAGGGGAGTAGGGGATGCTGCCGAGCAATCCAGCTGGAAAAGCAATTACGGCTGCCTTCCCCAGCAAAGGAGCCGGCGGGCTGCGTCCCAGCCCCTCTTGAGCTGCAGACAAAAAGGAGAGAAAAGAAAGTCCCAAATACCTTTTCATGGGATGAGGAGGAAATGTCCAATGGGTTTATTATTTTCCCTTTCAGGCTGTCAGCATCCCGGCCTTTTGAAATCTTTGTGTCAGAGTAGCTGGTCTCCACCTCCAATCAGCATTGCACAGGGGGCTTTTCTCTGGGAAGAACCGGGGGGAGGGAGAAGCAGAAAACATCACTGTTAAAGAGAGACGCCTTCCCCTGGGAACAGGTAGGTGCCTCTCGAGATCACCTCATCATCTCGATATTGTAGACTACCCAGCACTTGAAGGTCTTCTGCTCTTTCCCTTCCAAGATTCTCCTCGAGTTCTGTGTGCACAGATGATGTCCTTCTGGCTGGGAACCTGGGATAGTGGCAAGGACACAGGACAGAGCTAGCTCTCTCCAAAAGAGGAACAATTTGCTCCTGTTGAATTCTTGATGAATTTCTTGTGAAGAGTACTGAGTGCAGGTGCCTTGACCCAGTTTTGGGGAAGACTTTTCTGAGTTGGAAAGAAGGTCTCCATCTTGTTGCTGGGCACTTACCTCCCAGCAGATAAACTTAAGAATCTCATCCCTTTGGTCAAATTCTGCCCTATATTAGCTTAGGAGGTGTCTCCAGCAAACTTGTCTGCTTACGTTTCTGAAATNGGTTGTTATATAGAGGAACAAACACTGGCTTATAAAACTCATGCTGTACACCTAAGTTTCATAGCATTGGCTTCTTCATACATAAAACATGCCGAAACATATATGACATAAGAAGAATTTTCAGTGGCAACACAGCTCCTGAGAGCAGTTTAATCATTTCACACAACTTCTTGTGGATAACATGATGATGACAGTTCTAGCAGGGGAAGATCTGGCTGATCATGTCAGTTACCTCCTCTGGTTTTATGACCAAATACAGCGTCTGAGGAAGATGAGCCAGCATAGCAAGGAGTGCTTACTTGCATCTGGCAGGTGATATGAGCAGGCCATGACTGTCATTTGCTCTTTTTGAAGAAAATGACCAAGCAATCCAGGAAGGGAAACACACAAGTCAAGGACACATTTTTGCAGATGATCTGTTGCCTTTCTCATGAATGACATGGAAATGGCTTGTAATTTCCAAGATAAGGAACTATTATAAAAGATAATCTTCCTTGAAATGTCTGTAAAACTAAGAATGTTTCCATTTAAACAATTCCAGGAGGAAACAGCAATGCAATTCTCCTGTGTACGTGCAGACAGTGCCAGTAATGGTTATATTATTTCAGTTTTCAGATACAGAATTGGAGACTGCCATCTTGAACAGACAGGGAAAAAGCTAATCAAAACACGGGCTTGAAGACATAAAAATCTAACATGCTGCCATTGCCTCGGCAGAACGCATTTCTTCTTCCCACTGGAGCACCTCAAAGCTCCACCTCTGTTTGACTTGATTCCCCAGCTGAGGGCAACTGTCACCCTTTGCTGGGTGACTTGTCAGCATTGGTCCCAAGGTAGGAGGTATAGCTAGGAAATGTAGTAACCATACATATAGGCTTAGCTTAGACATCACTTGCTTCCCAGAAACACCCCCTTTTCTCAGCATAGTTCTTGTACCAAAGGCAACTGGCATGACTCCCTCCTAGGTTTGCGCCAGCTGTAACTCTCTAATCTTCCCAACACTATGTGTTTACTTCAGCATTTTGTTTAGTTGAACTGCTGAGATCTGTCCTAATGCTTCTACTAGGATGAATGCACCTGGTTTTGGGGCTGGCATCCTGAGACAACGGCAAAACCCTCCAGCAATATCACCCCATTGCTACACAACATCTGGCTTTTGACCTTAGTTACATAGTACTGAAACTTAAGCCATCTTGCCACGTTGGAACTTTTTACACTGTGTGATGAGAATAGCAGCTCATGAGCCAGGAGATGGGCCAAAGGAGGGGGAATGGGGAGCCCCTTTGCAAAAAAAACCCAAAAAACCCAAAACCATAACCGCTTAAAAAGGCAGTAAAAATGAGAGTTTGCAGAGAAAGCAGCCAGGGGGAAGGGAAGCTTTGATTATTTTCTGAAGGCTAGCGCTGGAGTTTAGCACAATCTGCTCCAGAGGCTGCTTTCCCTAGTCAGAGAGAGTCTGAACTTAAAAGGCATTTGGTTATGCAGCAATGTGCTTTGCAGTGTCCCTGGCAGCTGTGTTCCAGCTGCACCTCTCAGGGCCGAGGGGTGCTATGACCCACCCAGGACCCTCTCTCTGGAGCCTGCATAGACAGGTTTGGAGCCTGTATACACAGGCCCACAATTGCACCCCTCTGACATCACTTCTTAGTCACCTTCACAGGTAGTCATCTGCCCAACCTGCCATATTTAGCCACAGCCAAAACTCAAGCATGTAATTCCATTCCAGAAACTTGCTTTCAGCTTTTCTGTCCTCATAATTTCAGACTTCCAGTTCATGAACCCTGTGCTGTAGGCACTTTTCCCATGGGCTCAGCAATGCATGGGCTCTTTAGCTCATAGAAACAGTGTGATACTCATGGTTCAGCTTTTTCCTGCAGTAGCAGTGCAAAAATTGACATCCAACTATCAGCCTTGCAATTGCTAAAGTTAAAGGTATTAGAACAGAGCTGCCTTTCAGATCCATCAATTTAAAATAATTATGGGTTCACTTAGGAAATCATTCAGGGGAGCACTGGGGATTGACTGGAGCAGTCATATTTGCTTGAACATGTTGACTTGACCTTTCAGTTGGACAACAAAGAGCTTGTGTTGAAGTATCTCTTCATTGCGCTCATCAGGAAAAATTATTCCTCCCCTGCAAGTGCATACGTCTGTGTAGAGCTCGATGGAAGATTTAAAACAATTGCCTACTTGCAAGCTTGATTAGCATATTCATAAGGAAAATGGTGCACATTAAATATCCAAACTAACCCCAAACATGTACTGGTTATTCCAGTTGAAATTACTCTAGCATCACAAATATCCTTCTCAGGAAAGTTACCCTCTGAGTCTGAAGGGGATTAATAAGATCTAGAGAATTTGTGTGCAAATGTGCAAAATACCAGTTTTTAACCACCTGTAGTCTTTAGCTAACACAGTTGTAAAGTCAGTCTTGAAATGGGGCTCAGAGAAACCCACTAGAAAATCTGTCAACAAGGCTTGTCTGAATCTGTAAACAGCCCCACAATGAGCCTGAGTCCTGGGCTTAAATCTTGCATCCTAATGTACGTGGCAGTTAACTCTGGAACCTAACAATGAAAATGCAAATATTGGCACTTTTGACTGTTTACCTGCTTCTTATTTTAGTGAAAACAACCAATGTACAGACTCATTCCCAATATGTTCTTATGCTTTCACAGACAAAAAAATCTCAATCTTTCTCTCCTTGCTAGGCTAAACATTAAGCTCCTCTCTGTGTGGCTATTTTCCATACAATATCTAGCAGCATGTTGAATTTGAAACATGATGTGGGAACATTCAGATAATGCAATTAAGTAAGACACAGACTCATGTTTCACGCTAATCATTTCCATAATCCAACAAAAACTTGCCCCATTTTTAATTTATCTGGAGCTGCCACTGAGTTTCCAGTCTGCTGCACCAGAGCCATCCAAAATGTAGGTCAGGCTTGCCAAGCTGTTTTATTCCTCAGGGGTGGGTGCATACATCCTCACCACTTCTCCCTCTGCCAGGATATGGGCAGCCTGGTGTGGCAATTCCTGCCATCTGCTGGCTGCTTCACTCTGCTTTAGGGCTGGGGGATGGCTTCTTGATGCTTCAGGTGAGAAAATCAGTAGAAAGTTGCATCCCTGTGGTGCACTGAATGGGTTTTGTTTGTATCAGGCCTGTGCGAGTGGTTGACTGCCTCCAAACCCGAGGCTGGTGGCACCATGCATTGGAGGTAGGTCCAGGTGACACAGTGGCAGTGTCTGCAGTGTTCCCAGTCTGACACTGGGCACCATGTCAGTGGTGGGAAAGGGGAAGGGCTGTGGCAAGTGATCCTCCCAAAGGCTTGAGCATAGGCTAAAATTTTAACACCATATGGCCTGAAGTGGTTCTTTGGAGCAGGGTGAGTCATCAGGGGGTGAGGCTTCCTTCCTAGCTTTGCTGCTGTTAGCAAGGAAAGGCTGGGATCAGGAGAGGAAAGGGCCAAGGACAGGCAAGCCCAAAGGCAGGCAAGCCCAAGCACACAAGGGAGGCAGCTGTGTTTTGGACAAACTGGGTGGTAGCAAGCTCAGAGGCTGGGGAAGCAGCCAAGAAAGAAGGAAGCTAAGATACCCAAAGACATTAGATATGGGGTGTGTGAGTTGCCTTTCATCACCACGACAGGCAGCTTGGGCTTCTGTCAAGCTTTGGAGAAGTGCAGGGAAATCCATAGTTATGTCAGGCAGTCAGGAGCTCCTGTGTTAATTCACCAGAACTAACACGTAGCCGGAATTTTTGGTTGCTCAGTCAAGAATGACTGCACACTCCTTGGACAAAGCACTGTTCAGATCGCTAAGCTGCGTGCAGCAAACCAGCTCACGCAGTTTCACTGGTTCCAGGAGCCATTTCCCAGGCTTGAAAAAGGGAGGTTCACTCATATTTTAATCCCTTTTCATGGAGGGATAGGCATTTCCTATATCTGATGCAAACTGTAATAATTTCCTTGTGAATGACATCATGTCCAAGAGACACCTGTTTCCCAAGACAAAGCGTTATTAGCATGGATCTTCCCCACTGGTTGTGTAACAAATTAAACCAGAGTGACATGATAAGCATGAGTGTCCCAAAACTGATGCCAGCTCCAAGGCCTTAGACGCAAGTCTTCCTAAAAGCTACATCACTAAGTTGGAGGCTTTGACTTTCCATCAAGTTGAGGAGCTGCAAAATCTGGGTAAGACACTTAGCCATAAGGAATCACTGGAACTCTCTCTTGCATGGCTGGGAAATTCCTTAAGGTACCTTTGTGTGTGATATCTTTCCCCCTCTGACCCTCTTTTATTTTTTTATTATTTTTTTTCTGACTTAAAAAAGTATCTTAGAAATGAAACCAGGAGAAAAATTCATTTACAATTGTGAAATAATTATATATATAATATATAACCTCCTTACAGTCTTCCAGTACTTGAACGGAGTCTACAAGAACGATAGGGAGGGACTCTTCATCAGGAAACGTAGGGACAGGCTGAGGAGTAAACTGAAAGAGCGGACATTTAGATCAGATATTAGGAAGAAATTATTTAGTGTGAAGGTGATGAGACACTGGAACAAGTTGCTCAGAGAAGTTGTGGATGCCCCATCCCTGGAAGGGTTCAAGACTAGGCTGGATGGGGCTTTGGGAGGTGCCTCTGGCAATGGCAGAGGGTTTGGAACTCGATGATCTTTAAGGTCCCTTCCAACTTTAACCATTCTATGATTCCATAATATATGATATAACACTAAATAAAGGCCCTGCCAATGTAGAGGCACATGTTAGCTAGAGGCAGTAATTCAACAGGCACATGTGATTTCCCACCATTGACCATCAAAGGGGAAGAGCAAACATTTTGTAAAACTTCATTCTGCTACAGATAAATCCAGCACTAGGCACATATACAATAGCTCAGTGTGTCCCACAGACCATCTGCCAACATATCTTACAGACTTTCACGCATCCATGTCAAACTCCTACTTAGGACTACCCCAGATCTCATGCGCTTCTCAAGACTAACCATGGGAAACTTGATACAGTTTTGTAGGCTGTGAATCCCTGCTCTGGAAACTGCAGCTTTAGGTAATTCAGATCTGGATATAAGGTGCATTAACTGCAACAGTCAAGTGCAGTGTCAATGAGCTTCATGTATCATGTGTGTAGTCAAGGGCAGTGTGGTGGACACAATACAATGATCTCATATTGCATGCTCCCAAGCCAACACTCAAATTGAAATCCTAAACTTGGCCCTTTGTTGGTTTTTTTTTGGTTGGTAGGCTGTATTAGCTGTAAAGAGGAAGCCTCTTTTAGTCCTAAGCAGCAAGTGTAATTACTATTTTTGGTCATCACAAATGCTTAAACTGGCTAGAAAGCAGGATGTCTGAGCTACAGATTTTGGTTTTTTTAAAATGTTGGCTTTGAACCAAAACCAGATCAAATTCAGAAATATTAGCAATTTTCCACATTCTGTGGCATTCCTAGAAAGTTGAACTTCAAAGCAACAGTCCCAAAAAAAGTCTGCCTAGCAGCTCACAGTCCTATGAGATGAAATAAAAAACTTCAGGCGCCAGGTGTTTTTAGAGAGCTCAAGAGAATACCAGTTCATCCGGACTCCCAGGGGTGCAGCTGTGGTCCATGTGGCAGTGAAGATTTTATGATTTTTCTCATAGTTGTTGTGGATTTCCAGGTTGCAAGCCCAGAAGGAAGCCAGCTCCAGGGCAACATGCCATGAATCTAACCCAGGTTCTTCCCTGTGTCCTGTGCACTGAGCTGGATAATAAGCTCACTCAAGCTTCTTGTTTCAGACGAAATGTTCCTTATTCAGTGATTTGGCAATATCAGACTGTTTCCATTTCAAGCTTTTGCTGTTGAGCTAGAAAGCTCTGTGCATCTGCACAGGTTGGGAGAGGCCAGAGTGACAGACAGCTCTGAAGATGGTGCAGAGGGGAAGAATAATGAAAATAAAGAAGGATGGGAGTTCAGGGTAAGTTCCAAGTCAAACAAGCAACTAATCTGACAGAATCCAGGTAGTGGTGGACTTGCTACACTTGTCCTGTGTAGTCTGATGTGACATTGGAAGAAATACTGAGATTTTTCTTCTGCTGGCACTGTTCTGGTCTGTTCATGACCTTCAGACTTGATCTGGAGTGCTCAGGTTTGTTGAAAGAAAAACTGTCCACATGTTGTCTCCTTTGCTGCTGAAAGCAGGACTCTGTGTAGCCTTGGAAATGCAGTAGCACTACTGAGGCAGCACACTCAAAGGCCTCTGCTTCTAGACTTTCCAGCTGATGATTAAATGGGGATGAACCACACTGGGAGGAGTTTCCAGAAAAAAGAGTTGCTATTAATTAGCAATGCATTTTTCGTACAAAGTGCAGTGATCATAGGGAAGCTTCAGAAAGTCTGAGACTCCTTAGACTTGCTCTGGAAATGGATCAGGGCTGTAACTAGGTTCATAACTGAAGGGAAGTTTTAATTTTTAAAATCAATGCACATTCTTTCACAAGTTTCTGGAAAGGAAGTAATCGAATCTATTTGATCACCCAGAGCAGGTGAATAAATGAATTATGAGCCTTCACAGCCTTCTTTGCATTTTAGAGCATTGATTGTAAAGTTCTCCATTGATGGTCCTGACTGGCTAGAGGTTACAAATCCATCCGTAGGAATTGCTTTTCATTGAATAGCATGCCTTGTAGCAGATATCCATCAAAAAGGATGAAAAATGCTGTGGGTTACTACTGTCCCTGAATACCCCTCATTCATAGGATATCTGAGTCATTTCTGCAGTGGCAAGAGCAATGGTGAGTCTAGCATGAACATTAGAAGCAAAGCACACACTGTAAATGTGGAAGTTGACTGCTTCTTTGCCAAAAACCTTTCCCAGAATTCTGTTGACATCACAAAATTTTATACGTGCACACATCTATGTTGACATCTATATAGAAGTGTGTGCATGCGTGTGTGCATATACGCCTCTGTTGCTGCAATCCTATGCCTAATAAATCACTGTGGCCCTATAAAATCCCAATTACTAATGTGTTTAAAATAAAATGTGTATGTATATTTATAACGATGTGTAATATTTTATATAACACTCAAGAACAGATGTCCAGGGAGCAGCAAAATTTTAATTAAGGTTTTTCATTGCTTTTCCTAAGAAGTCAAATCAAAGTCCCATTTAAAGATAGGAGTGAGACATTAGAAAACCCCCGCACAGTGACAAATGTTTACGTGTATTTTATAACTTACTCTGTAACGGACATCTGTGGCTGGTCTAGTGTAAAACAGCCAAAACTATCTGGTTTGAGGCTTTTTTCTATGCATGTTTCCATAATGATCATGCCATAAGCAGTGTGAAAAAAACCCTTCAGTGTCCTGAATTTCTCTTAGCATTTATCACCTAATTTATCAGCACTTCATAAAGAGGTATTTTAGAGACAAAGCTACCTTGGATAGCATCAGCAAGCTGTGTCCTGCTGAAGCCACCTTGAAGCACTACTGAGTGCTGGCTAGAAACCTAGCCTTCCAGGGTAACACCAGGTAGAAGGGTAAGGTCACACTCCAGGCAGAGGTGCGGCAACTGCCTATAAAGATAGATCCAACTGAGTTTTAAAGTAGCAATCGCAGGTGCTGGTAGGAGTGTGGCTGTGACACCATGGAACGTGTCACGGCTTGGACGGATGGGAAATTGAGTGATGCTGTTTCTCCACTGTTATGGAAGCCAGGGATAGTTGGTTTAAAGCAGACTACAAAAACATGGACATAGCTGCAGAAATATGTCTGACCTCTGGGTTGGCACATTTTTAAGTGTGTCTCTCAGCAACTGTAATTCTTCTGGCTGAGGAACACACAAGTGTTATTCAATTTAAACCACCTTTGGGTACAAGAAAGTCTCATACCTGGTTTACAAAGAGGTACCTAAAGGAAAAAATATTCAGGTAAGACAAGAGCTAATGTCAGCCTCTTGCAGCTCTGAGCTTACCAAGTCAGAGCAGAGGTGGGAGACAGTGGACCCCACTTGCACATGGAAAAGGTGATTTTCCTGAGTTTAAAGGAATTACTGAACTGTTCCTAGGGGCTGGAATAATGGTGTTTCTCAAAGATTAAACCTTCCAAGAGCTAGAGGCCATGCCTGGGGGCCTTTCTACATACTAGGACAACTCCACTATCACTCATGCTTGAAAATATGTGATGGGGAGGTCATTTCCAGACCATTGGCACCTTCTTCCCCACCTCGTACTTAGACTTTGGGAGCAATCCTTGTCCCACATGGCTGGGGAAGCACTGTAAAACTGACACTGCAAATAGGACTCAGCAAAAGATGAGCAACCGGATTGTTTTGGCACGCTGTTTCCTTGTATATTGAAGCAGATCCAGACTGCCTCTGAGCCAGGCTCCCCAGGAGAGTCATCAGCCTCCTTAAAATGGAGTGGTCTAGCACAAGAATCATTTGTTTGCTGCCCTCCTAGTGCAATGACTAGTATGCACTGTCAGGAAATCATGCAGTAGGTGATGTAAGTGCCGTCCTGTGCTGGATCTGTTTCTTTGCAGCCTGTTTCCTCTTGGGCTGAGCGGTGCTGAGGTGGGTCAGATGCCACTGAGCTGGGCTGGCTCTGCAACTTCTCAGCCCTGATGGAAATGCATATAATAGATAACCTGGCAGGCATCCCCATCTAATTCCCCAGTGGAAAAAAGATAATATTTTTCACTCTGCTGCATTTATTTAAAGGCTTTTTTAATGTAAACATTGATTTTGCCTGACTAATGTAAGTGGCCTAATTAGAGGCTGTTTCTGAATAGGTTTAGAATTGCTGGTCATTCTAGGCTGTTCATAAAGCAGCACTGTGTTAAAATGTTCTGATTGGTTCATTTCATTCAGCAACTCAAAGGAAATTTTACAGAAAAAAATGCTATGAAATCAGTATTAAGATGTTCACTCTTGATTCTAATTACTCTCTATGGTTATATTTAAGCATTATTAGAGATGATTAAGTGCACGATCAGTAGACAGACCTGGTTTTATACATTGCACTTAATATTCAGAGAAGGCTGCTGTGATGTGTACTTCACAACGTGAGTAATATGATAGAAATCAATTAACAGGTGAAAAACCACACTGGTACATTAAACACTATCTGAAAAGGGCACTCAGTTCTTCTTCCTTGGGATCTTATTCATTAAACAACAAAAAGAAACCCACACAGGTGAAGGCTGTACCATCCATTTGGAAGTTTTTAATTTCTTCCCTATGGGAAACTAAAGAATATTTTTAAAGTATACACTATCTACAGTCTTACAATTCCTTCTTTTTTGGCCTAAATTGTTTGTCTCTATAGTACATCGTATATACTAAATGCTCTGCAAATAAGTGCTTACTAATGTGAGGAAAGTTAGCCTCACAAAACTTGTCTGCGACTGTGAAAGTTGTGCTGCAGCTTCTGGGATGGCTGCACCTCAGCGGCTTCCTCATGGGGTTCAGAGAGGGTATCCATAGCGTGGCCCTTTTCGGTGAGATGAGAAACTATGAGCCCAGAGAATAAAGGAAACAGGTCGGTCCTGTCACTGTACTGGAGCCAAGGTTTTGAATGCAGAGATCATCCTCATTCTGGGCAAAGCAAACTATTGTTTTTAAGTGGGACATGAAGTCCTTCTTTTTAGTTTTTCCTTTTTTAACTCCTGCAGTGTTTGCTCCTATTCTGTGAAATGGGGTGCTTTATGAAATGGGCAACTTCCAGACTTGTGCTCAACCAGCTTCCTTTTCAAACTCCCCTGCGTTACTTTTCCTTTTTTTCTAACCTGGCAAGTTAAGTTTCTGAGACAAGAGTGCATCTAACTCAGCACTCTGCCAAATGAGCCTTTTTCTTAACTGCCTACGAATTGACAAACACCTCCTGACACGTTGTAAGTGTTGCCCCTTCCAGACCACTTTCCTCTTTTCATAATTTTCATATTGCTCCTTCTCTTCTTTAGTACATGTTCTGCTCTGACAGCTGCAGTCACTCCTGCTTGGTGCTGTTTGTGCACCTGGAAAACAGCTCTACAGCGCATTTGCAGCTAGTCTATCACTTCCAAGATGTAACCAGTACATTGTGCACGCATTGTAGTCAATTTGAACATGAACTATGGCATTTCGTCTGGATTTCCCAGACATTTGGCATCTTGGCAGGCTATCTGTGAAAATTACTGTCTTTCAGGCAGAGTTATTAGATCTGACAATGTACCAAAAATGAGTGACATCAGACATCATGAGGACTGTGAGAGACACAGTAACGCCACATCCATGGTGACCAGATGTGTCTGCAAGGAATATGTATGGATGGCCTTGCCTGGTTATCACCTCAGGCTTTGAAGACATTGTTGGTGCTGACGTGTTTGTGTTTGTGATGTTTGTAGAGAGAGAGGCTTATAATTTCTTTGGCAGAAACAGGCCACGTTCATTCAGTGGGAAAAAAAGTGGCATTTTCCCATGCCTAGAAATGCGAATGCTTGAAGAAGAGTGCATTCAACCAGACCTGCTCACAAGCCAGCATCCATCAACCATCATCTTGAGGGAGAACACTAGAAGATCTATGGTAAAATCCCTGCTTCCCCACTTGGATGCTCTGTGCACTCATTTCTGTGTCTTTTCCTCTGATCTTTGCTGCTAGTTCCCCTCTCTCTGCAAGCAATGACTCCAACACTTATGTTCCATATTTGCATGGATACAACTTTTCAAGTGCATGACACTTAACAAAGAAAAAAAAAAAAAAGAAAGAAAATAAGAAAAAGCAAAAAGTGATGGCAGATGGTCTAATAGGACAAAGCTGAATTTGAGGATTAACCAGACCATAATAAAAGCTGTCATTACAGGTTGTCATCATTGGTGACTTATTTATTAGCTCTAAACAAACAGTCTTCCCTTCAGATACCAAATGTCAAATGTTTTAATATGTAGAAACCAAGTCTTCCTCTTCCAGCTGCTCCCATTTCATCCTGCCAGCTGTACTGTCTCATCTTCTAAGACCTGCCAAAGAGCCTAACATTAACGTACCTTATTATGCACATTATTTTGCCAAAAGAGGCCAGATGAGGCCAAATCATTCTGATAATAAGCCCTGCTGTCATTAAATGCTATTATGCATGCTACTGTTGATCCTAAAACCTTTGTGGAATATTAATGAGGACATCCTTGGCATTTGCTTGAAGTATTCTGGAGTAAATGAGTTTGCCACTTACTGTCCAGAGTCCAAAGGGATCTGTTTCTGTATCGGTCACTTCTGTAGTTCAGGAAAAACATATAAGGTAGCTTGGTATGCAAAAGATTTCCAATTCTGGGAAGATTTCTTTCTCCTTTAAAGACCATGCAGCTAAAGGAATAATGGTTTGAGGGTTTTATTTGGATTCTTAGTAAAGAAAGGGAGGACAAATTCCTGGAGAATGATGCAAATGTTTTATCTCTTTTTTGAAAACATTTTTTAAGGTCAATTTGAAATTAAAGTGTCATTGTGAAATGAGAAGCTGAAAACACAACTGTGAAAACATAAGCTAAAACATTTTAAATTCTCTGGATCCTTCTATTCTTCCCTTTTTTAAAAAACTGAAACAATGTATGATACTTTGACCTGAAGTTGCGAATAGCTTTGGTTAACCTAGAACTACATTTATTCTGTGATTTTATTGCTTGGAAAAAAATAGTCACCTGCTCTATGTGTTCTAATTTTTGGGAGAGAGTACTTGACATTTATCTCAATGCTTTATAGCTCCTTTGACCCAAGGTTTCAGCTATTATTGGAATTTTCTGATTTGTTTTTTTAAGTTATTTATGCTTTCAAATTTCAATTATTTTCCTATCCATTTTCTGCAAGTCTTTTCACAGTTTTTATGTAGCAGGATTTCCACCAGGCAGTAATGCACAAAAATGGTGGGAAAATGTGCCATAAGTTCTCAATTGTAACTTGACCATAAATTCAAGCCTTCTATCTGTTACGGGTGGCCCCTTCTCCGATATCCAAAGGTTAAAGTGTCACTCACTGTGATTAACTAGGCAGAGTCTCAGCCAGCTGCACACCCTTTACCAGGGACCAGCAAAAGCAGAGGCAGAAAGTTATTGCGGTCATTTTTTTTACTGTGCCACAGAGAGGGAGTGAAAAAGAACACCCAAAAGGGAAATATTTTCAACTTGTAACATCTGTCTGGGCAGAGATTGCATGCCTCTTGAAGAGACAGTTTCTGCCCCCAGAGGTGCAAAAAATCTTACTGTTTGAAGAAGTTAGTGTTTGCATTCTCTCCCCGCAAGAAAGTCCCAAAAAATTTGCTGGATAGAAAGATAGGGGGTCTGTATATTTGGGTGCTTTGTCTGATGGGCATCAGAGGGTTTTGCTCCAGCCCTGCAGTGACCTGGGAGTTGTTTTGCAGGTGACAGGCTGCCCTTCCAGGCTGCAAGGACATCAAAGGTTGGGGCCTTTGCAGTGAAGCTTACTGGGGCACAGAGTTCCCAACATGTCCATGTACAGCTGGTCCATGCAATCTGGAAGGGGAGCTTAAAGGAAAGCACAAGTTGGGAGCAAACAGTATGACTTGACAGATTGGGGTAAATTTCTGTGCCTTGTCTGGTGTGCAACCATTAAAGTTCAGCTCAAATGCCAAGAACATAGACCTTGAGCAACGTACCTATTCCTCTTACCTGCACTCTGTTATTGGGGTTTTTGACAGCAGCTGATTTCGGTGCATTTGGTTCAGATTTTCTCAGCCTTCAGTACTTGAGTAGCCATTACTATGCAAACTAACAACATATTTTCCCTGATCCTTTTGTCAGGCTGTCACTTTAAGTAATTTACTGCAGTTCATGCAGACTGTCCATCCCAGAAACTATTCCTGGGGCTGTTTCTGGACTATAACAGTGACTTAATGTGCAGGACTGGACAAGTCAAGGTATATCTGGACAAGTCAAGATATATGTCTGTATTTCATTATCTCCTTTACATTCAAGGGCACTGTGAATGGGACAAAACTTGCAGGGATATAGGATCAAGCCACAAAGAAGCTTTTAAGAGTCTCAGTGACTGTGCAACTCCCTGCTGCCATGACACTGGAGTACCAAATGGCTCTACAAAACATCTGCTTGCCATTGCTTTGCTTTGGCAATGCTGAGGGTCTTAATCATACTTTACAGCAAGTCTTTCCATATGTGTGCTTATATGCTTAGTATAAGTGTGGTTACTCATATATTTTTGTAGCAGAAGAAGTAAAATGTAGTATTTTTCTTTTCTTGTATAAACCTCTCTGCAGTCTGATCTCCATTCAGAGCTCAGGAACCATTTTGAAAGGACTTAGGGTTTTTTTAATCAAGTTTTTACTGCATTTATGTCACCATCACTTGCATCACCTGGGAAAGCTGTGATGCATCTACAAAGCATGTGACTGGAGCAGCTGAAGGTGATGGGAGGGTGGAGGGGTGGAGAGTTAGTTTTATGAGCAGAGTGTGTGGGGGGCCCACATTGGTGGGAGATGGAGCTTTCCAAGCACAATACCCATGGGCAGCGATGGTAGAGGGGAAAAGGACCCACTCTTCTACCTCTGAGACCCTGGCTACTCCAGGGATATGTGGCTGCACTGAGCATTGGGTTGGGCACAGCCTGAGGATGAGGAAGGCTGTGGGGCCACATGGGGTAGAGCTTGCACTGTAACTAACCCCCTCAGCACAACCCTCCTCTGGAAGACCCCCAGATGCAGGGCTTAGCCTACATGAGGCTCATCTGATTTTTAGCTCATCTGTGGCCCCTTGCTGGCACAGACAGGCTTCTCTATTACCCAGAGGAGCTTGGCTGCAGGTAGACAGGCAATAGCTCTACAAGCAGTATTGGTGCAGCTCTTGCAGCTGCTCTGTGGGGCAAGGAGATGTGGTGAAACCTCTGGCTTGTGGGAGATATATCACACAGTCCCTGCAAGGCTGGGGCTGCTGGTGCAGTGGAAGAGATGTGACTAGGTAAGCAGCCTGCTGTCCTGGCATTCCCTGCCATTTCCCCCGTAGGGAACAGCTTTCACCCAGAGCCTCCAGGCTCACCCTACTGGTGCTCTCCCGGGCACCCCAGAAAATTTGACCAGAGCTGTGCCTGGATGGGGA
This sequence comes from Nycticryphes semicollaris, assembly GCA_013400055.1. Taxonomy (NCBI): domain Eukaryota; kingdom Metazoa; phylum Chordata; class Aves; order Charadriiformes; family Rostratulidae; genus Nycticryphes; species Nycticryphes semicollaris. The sequence continues at coordinate 132,546 of VXBJ01001371.1, read as the reverse complement.
GATCCCTGGGAGGGATATGACACCACTTGGCAGGTAGTTGCTGTCTCTTCAAGCTTCAAAGCATGTTAGTGATGCAGCAGCTTCTCTGTGCAAGGGTACTAGCAGTGCATGGATAGGTATATTCAGTAGGGCTCTCCCACACATGTATGTGTAGATTCACCGACTATCCAAATGGAGATAAACACATTTTTCAGAGCAGCAGTTTCTTCCCCAGCTGCTGGTGGGCCCAGAGGAGGCTGAGAAAACAGCCTGTGAAAAGGCCATAGAAGGGAAGTGGGAGGCAGATGCCAGGACTGCAGAGCTAACTCCAGAGGGAACTGTTTTGGAGGAGCTCCTTGATTAATGTAGCAGTGTCAAGGCTTGGGAAATGGACCCAAAAGGTCAGAAGAGAAGAGCACTGGGTGTCCAGGGTGACCGCAGCAGCTGGAGGGAGAAAGCTGCTTTCCTAGAGCTTTGTGGGGAGCTCTCTCCCAAAAGGCAGTGCAGATCACCCATAGGAGAGCTCCCAGTCCCTTAGAGAAACACTAAAGGTGCTTTAGGAAAATGATGTGGCAGTTAAGTGCTCTGTGAAAATAACCTGAAGACTAATGTTCTGCAGGAGCAAGAAAAAGTGTCTCAATTTAAGACTGTGAGAGAAAAGAATGAGTCACGCCATCTCCCATTCTTGTCATAGCATTGTCCATTCATTAGTTAAATTTTAAAAGAATTATTTTAATTGCATTCTACTTTCTTAGCATCTTGGATTACAATGTAGTTATTACAGCTGTACTGTGAGTTACTTACTTTTATATGCACAAAAATGAGCTGTTACCCATATAACTAATGCAAAAATTGCTGTCTAGGTCTAGGTTTTTAATTTCAATCAACAATTTCAGCTGAAAAAGTTAAAAATATAGTCTTGTTTCCAATCAGCTATAAAGCATACAAAAACTTGAAACTGACTCATCATTTTGGTTGACAATTGAAGTTTTGGTTAAAAAGACATAATTTCCATGACCATGTTTGGGAAAAAAATACATTTTTCAATTATATTTTTTAATATGCCAGTGTGACCGGCAGATCATTTCATTCTTTCTCAGTAGTTAATAAAACTGAAAGGACTAATCAACAATGTAAAAACTGTTACAAAATGTTGCTTTCTGCTTCTGCATATCTAATAATGACAAACAACCGATTTATAGAAAACTTTTCAGCTTGCATCCTTTGGATTACTTGATCCTCTACATGTTTTTATGACCCTCAAAACAAAGTCATCCAGAGGAAGCTGGGATGCTTCTACTTGACTTATTTCAAAATTAGCCAGAAAGATCAGATCAGACCATCCCTCACAAACGGCAGTGTTGCACATACACAGATGTTATATGGTGTAAAACTGTGTTCTTAAATCCAGTCCTTCTGCTCAAAGAGAAAAATTTTTGTGTGAGCACTTTCAGGACCATTTTGCACAAGCTGAGCTGATGGCATCAGAATTGTGTGAAAAGCTGGAAAAAGTAAGGGTAAGAATTTTGCTTCAGCGATTTAGCTAACCTGAAGTCTAAAAATTTTCCCACCATAAACAGGCACATGCATTTTTTTCAACAGACAAATGGGTATAGATCGTAACATATCTTACCAATGCATAAGATGTGTGCTACTCCCCACCTGTTGTAAAGTCTATGCTCCAGCTTTCAGAAAAGGATTCGTGAAAAGCCCATGTTAAAATAAATCCAACAACTTCTTAGGTAACGTTTTCTGTCCCCGAAAAGAAATAAACACAGAGCACATGCCTAAAATCAGAGACAGAAAAAAGAGCCAAAGTATTTTTAGATTGTCTGGGTTCCCAGTCTAAGTAAGGGAATGACTTTAATTAAATTTAGCCAAGCCTCAGCCATTCTTTCTGTGGTTGACTTCAGTTGTAGATCTCACGTCTTTGAACAGCTCTTCTCAATTGCACACAGGCAGCTTTGTTTATAGCGTAGGGAAGGATCAAATGGTTTCCATTTTCAGGGGGAAGGGAGAGCAAAGGAAAGCATTTTCTTCTCAGTGATCCTTGCCTACAGAGGAAGCTTTATAACTTCACAAGAGAGGGTACAATATGCTCAGCATATGTCAGTCTTTCCTCCCTGTAAGAGAGATGAATCACCTGTTTTCTCTAGAAGGGAGATGTTTAAATCCTCTCTGTTCATTAGGAATAGGGAACAGCTTTCTTATTATAATGCATATTAGTAATAATCCCAGCAAGAATAGTAGCACATGCAGCTGATGCTTCAGATTGGCCACTAAAGCTGACAGAAGGGATCCTGAGGAAAGGCTTGTTTTTCATGAATAATGCAAACTACAGTGTTTGCAGTTCCAGTAATTCAAGGCCCAGGGTAGGAAGCCTGGTTCATTCGGCATGGGGTCACACTTCCTCCCTCAGGGCACTAACAACATGGCTGAAAGCCCACTGCAGACTCTGGAAGAGGAACTGTGTCACCTCAGAGTAACAATCTGGCTCAAAAGCTCATGAAATTAAGGCCTGGAGAAGACGTAATACAGGTAGCATGTCTGCCAGGGATGCAGGCTTTAAAAAACACCTAGAGCAAAATATGTGTGGACTTCAGTCCACTCCTGTTCAAGAAGGCATTTCAATACAGTGTAATAGCAACGATTCATGGGCCTAACTCCTTGCTTAAAGCCAAATTTCTGTCAGAGACTCCCCAGAATAAGTGTGGTTTGCAAATCAGGATGCAATGTTAAGGGAAACAGAGCTGCCTAACCTCAAGAAGGGCTATGGAGGCTCCACTGTAAATCTGATATTTGCAATTATTTCTATGATGAGAACACCCACCAGCCTTAGCTGGGACCCATTAGTGCTGGGGACACGACAAACGGGATAAGAATATGCTTCTCACTCCAGAGAATTTGCAAGATGAGAGTAACACAAGCCAGTGGATGGAAGATGGAACCCAAGGAAACCATAATATCATATCAACCAGAAATTATATGTCTGGTGCATGGTTGAATTCATTAAGCAATTTTGTGATCCTAACAAACTGCAAACATCTCAGAATGCTGCATACATCATTCTGTGATAGAGTCCGTAATTCCTCTAAGCTTCTTTTACTGTTCGCTTTGAATTAATTTCTTTTAAAATTGTCATGTAAAGGGGAATGTAATTCTTCTCTTGCCTGGCAAAAGCAGAAAGAAGTACTACTTTGAAAAGGCCAGTGGTTGAAACTGTTTTTGCAACCGGCCTTTCCTGGTGTATGAATCGATCAGTCACATGGGGCAAAGGACAGTCATGCTTATGCTGAGGCAAAGGAGCACATAAGAGGCAGTGTGGGTCAGACCCCTCAGAGCACAGGTTTGTCATTCATTTTTGTGTGAGCAAGAAAAAAAAACTAACCCAAAAGCACCCTGTGTACTCAATATCACAGTTTGCTTCTGATCGTGGGGCAGGGCAAGAAGTGAGGAGTTGAGTGCCAAAGAGAAATTGTTGCTCTAAACTCAGATTGAACTGAAAGAGTTCAACAGATGAAAATTAGTTAAGTATCTTGGGAACTGAAGCATGGAAGGATTTATCTGGGAAGCATGTAGTCAGAACAAACTTTAAAGAAAGACCCTTGACTTCTTTAAATTAGTGATTTAAAGTGCCTCTTATTGTCTCTAATGCTCCAGTCCTGGGAAGTATCTATGATTTTCTAGGGAAGGAGCACATTTTATCATCCCTGTCTTCCCTAGACACCTATAAACAGCCACTCCTGGCAAGGTGAGCTAGCGGAGAGCCTGTACGTGTGGATGTACAGCTGCACTTCTGCCCCCTCCCACAAACATGAGTGCGAGTGCGGTGGGTGTTGGGACAATCCTTTTGATCACACTACTTCCATGTATTAAAAGTCTATACACTCACCCTGATAGCTTTTCTTTTGCTCATTTAATGATCGATTATTCAATAAGTGTTGATTTGACTGAAAGCCTTCCTCAAGTCTGCTAATATTTCACTGTGCTTGGAAAGGAAGGAAGATAGACACTACTGGTCGATGAGATCTTTAGAATCAAGCTCCTACTGATGCATTTATAACTATCTGTAGCACATGCAGTCCATGTAAGCAACTTTTTATAGTATATACTAATCATTTTAATCCTTTGTAAAATATGCAAGGGAGTATCATGTACGTAATGTATGACCTAAATTGTTAAAGGGTTAGGAACTGTGTTTCAATAGCTCGAAGATCTTAGGAAATCCATTTCCTACAAGCAGAAGAAAATAAGTCTTTCCCCTGACTAATTCCATCGCATACCTCTGCCTGTCACTGAAACACTCCCTGTGCTGCCTTAGCCTCAGTATTGTAGGTGGTAAATTTCTTGCAGCACCTTGAATCTTGTTTAAAGTTCTTCAGCGGGTATAGAAATGTTCCTTGTTGATTTACGCAAAGTAAACATTCTAGCTTGTGTCAGAATAATTTGGAGGATTATTCTAGTTTAAAAAAATATTTCTTTTTGAAGTTGAAAAGTTTAATTGCAGCCTCAAGCACAACAGTTGTGGAAAAGCCTGAGGCTGAAACTGTACTGCCTTTGGATCTTGGATAGTGTATGTTATACGCATGGTTTTTTCCTTTTGCCAAGCTGCAGAGTTAAGGTTATGCACGTCTATTTTGGAATTAAATAAAACATTTTGCTTGTACAGCTTGACAGTTTATGGGCATTTAGGTAAATGCATGGGCAGCACTTCAGATTAATACCTTTATTATCAGCTTGCATATTTTACCTTTGAAAAGTAATCTGGATGAAAGAGCTAGAAGAGCCTTTTTCAGTGAGGTCTCTCTGACTGCTGACTAGGCAGTATTTAAAGAAATCGTGGCATACTTTTCAGTGAGGACAGGATAACCTCACCCCTCTGACCTGTATTTATTCCCTCCATAAAACAGACCCTAATGTTCAGGGGCCTGAACACTGCTAAGGATATAATGGCCACTCTGTTTGCCGACAAAGTCACTACCTTCTGCACTTCCAATGTGTGCTTTTTAAAGTGCCGCAGCACAGTAACTCGTAAACCCCAGTTTTAGTGAAATTTGGGGTGGGAGGCAGGGATTAAGCCTCAAGCGCCAACAGGCTGCTGCACTTGGGCCATGCCCTGGGGTTTGTTGCAGGGCAGGTTGTAAGACCAGGATTGATGGGGCTTTGAGCAACCTGGTCTAGTGAGAATGTCCCCGCCCACAGCAGAGGGGTTGGAACTCAATGATCTTTAAGGTCCCTTCCAACTCTAACCATTCTATGATTCTACGATTCTATGAAGGTGCTCCCCTGTGGAGGTAAGCATGCCCAATGGGCCCTGGGCATACCAGGCTGTGGTGGGAAGCCTGAGTGTCTGCACAGCCTCTTGCCTTGCTTGCTGTTTAATGGGGAATCAGACATCATCTGTAGTCAGTGGTTTCTCCACCACCTTCATGGAGAGGACACTGGATTTGGTGCTTTGTGCTGCCACTTCTGCAGTGGCTGCCACTGGGGAGAAACAGGTAAAGCCCTGTCACAGCAGAGGGCACCCACCAGCCATATGCATAGAGGGACATCGGGTTCACGGACCTGCCCCTTTCCTTCCCCATAGCCAGGCACTCAGCACAGGAGCAAGAACATCAAAAGATGGTGTGCCGCTCGGTGAGTTCGTTGTGTGCTGTCTGCATGCAGGTTTTCTACCTCCCCGAGCCAGAGTCAAGGTATGGGCAGGGGCTGGAGAAGCAGCTCCATGTTACCTGGGCCGTGCAGTTGCCTGGTCCCATTTCAATCAGGAATACAGCTCTTTTCTACCCAGGCAGGGGTATACAACCTGCATGTCACTTCAAAATTGAGTGCCCAGTGAGCTGGTGGCATCATCATCAAGTCCCTGAAAGACCTAATAACAGCAACCAGCAATATGTAGCTTCCTTGGGGTCGTTTGAAATTAAAATGTTGCCTGGGTTCTCAATATTTTTCTGTTTGTTTGTCTAATTAAGCATCTGTATCTCCCCCATGAGGGCTCTGGGACCTGGTCCAGCATGATCCCCAGCGTGAGGCTCCTTCTCCCCAGAGAAGCCCCTTCCCAGCCACCCGCAGGGACACAGCAGCAGGCAGGCTGCCATAGCACCATGCCACACATGGCTGGCCTCGCTGGGTGGGCAGAAAAGTGCTGGGGAGTCAAGCGGAATGTGAAAATTCTCGGAAATGCCTCAGCTGAAGATATTGCTGTTGTCCAGACACTGAACTCATGGATGAAAAGCCGGGGAGCAGATCCCTGCCATGCATGTGCCACAGCCAAAGGCATACAAAAGCGATTCCAGAGCTGACTTTACACTAACCTGACAGCCAACTGTCCTTTCCATTTGACAGGAAACCCTGAAATTTAAAAATGAGTTTTCATTGCAGATCAATAGTCAACTTCATGTTTCATAATTGTCAGGGAGTTTAGATTGCTTAAAGATCTTTACCAAGATCTTTAAGTCCATCTATGTAGTGCAGCCAATGTGATTTCTATCTTTTATTACCAGGAGGAATCTCAGGTGTATTCATTTAATGCTGGACTGTTTGTTTGAATTGTCACAGTTTGATGTTTTTAGACTTCTTCAATAACATTTCCTTTTCATGCAAAATTCATGGCATAATATTTTAAAAATCTGCACTGTATCCAAGTATGCAATTTTCTGCAAATAAGAGCTCATGTGTTTCAATGTACAGGTAGCATTTTTGTCTAGGGAAAATCAATTGAATTCCCCACAGAAAGTTTCCAGATTTAACATCTATATTTACTGTCTGTGGAGATAATACATGGGGAACAGCATAGTCCTTAATGCATTACAGGGATGCAATCTTAAGTCCTTGCTCAGACAGAACTGCTGCTGATTGCAGACTCTGGCTCTAGGCAAGCAAAGAGTATAATACAGAGAAACCACATTCTCAAAAATGTGCAAGCAGTTCTACAGGAATTATCAGGATTTACTACACGCATTTGCTCAAGCTGATAAAGGGCTACATTTTCAAACCTGACTTCAAGTGCCAAAATCTTTTGTGTCTACTAATTCACTTTGCATGTATACACCAACATTTTATAGTGTTGTAGTTTCTTCTGCCTGCTATAAATCTTTTTAGCGGGGCTCAAGTTATACAGACTGAGAAAACACAAAGCAGGTCGAAATCTTGGCCCCGCTAAAATGAGTGGAAGTCTTGCCTTTGGCTTCTGTAAGTCCAAGATTTTACCCACAGTGTTTAAAGAACAGGAAGATTTCTGTAGGCTTAAAAGGACTTTTCTTCTCCTTACTGGAATATACAGTTATACTGCATTTTTTTTACTTTTTTTTAAAAAACATGATATTGCAGTACTTCAATAGAAATAAAAGGCAGTGATCTAAAGTGAAAGAGAACAGAGTGCCTAGTCTACTAATGAACTGTGATTATACTTTTTTTTTTTAATAGAAATTGCACTTTGTCCTGAACCTAATGGGTTGTGTATTCTAATAAGAAGCAGGTTCTCAGCAAATTTTGTACATTACTACGTGCATAGAGATACCTATGTGTACACACACACAAAAAATAGCTTTCCAGTAGCTATCTACTAATTCATCAGATTTTTAGAGCAACAGAACAAAACTGAAATAAAAAGTTATGGTAATTAAGATCTCCTACAAATTCCTGTCAGTCTGCTCATTGTGTACTTTGGTCCATTTCCCTCTGTTTTTCATGCAGATGACCATACTTGAAAATTCTTTATGTCAGTCCTCACCTTGGGAAGATGTTGAGCTAAGTCCTCAGTCACTAGATTAGTCGTCTTTGTCATCTGCGTACAGCTACAAAACATCCAGGAAGATCACTCAACACAAGTAATTTCTATGTTATCCTGTTACATGTCTAAATAATTGTATTTACTCTAGGAATACATCTTCAACAGAAATTAAATTAGATTATTACATAATTATGCTGTCTGTCTGGGTACAAAAGTCTCTTACTCAAGTTAGTCAGACTTGCAGATTGAATTAGCTGGTTTACTTCAGATGAGAGGCTAAAACAAGGTCAAACCTGAATTTTGTCAAGCTCAGGAATCCACTGGCCTTGCCGTGGTGCTAGAGGCAAGCTCACAAAGTGCTATTTGGTCTCCAGTTCCCTCTTATGGGCCCAGTTTCCCTAATGGGACTGAGAGAAGCACAACTTCTTCCCCAGTGACTGGAGTGTGGGACATTATGGCTGTGCTCCTGGGGTCTGGTAAGACCCAGCAGAGACTCACGTGCTCATGAGACTCATATTGCATTGGGGATACTTGGCTGTACACCAGAGGAAGGCATGGATTCATTCTGAGGAGTTCTTAAAACAATTGGAGTCTTGGGTTGCTAAAACTCGCACTGCTTACATCAGAGCTGAATCTGGCCTTTCCCATTTCAGATGTCTGCTTTCCACTAAATCCCTTGTTCTGTCATTAGAAGTTCCTTGCTGCTAATCCAGACAGGTGCACTGAAGTCACAGTCATATTCAGTTTGTTGCTAGTCCATGTGAACCTATTGCACTAGACCAAAAGGAGTATTTCTGAGACCATAGGTGGCCACAGGAGTACTTTTTCTTGGAGACAGCAGCACTATTGGCTCCTTTCAAAGAGATCTCTATAGTCTTTGTTCCTCATAAAAATGTCTGAAAACAGTACCAGGCAGGGATGATCTGGATGGATTTTGGGGAAGGTTTTTATCTACTTCAGACCCTTTTTAAGAGTGTTGGCAGAATGGCCTTGCTGTGCCAGTAAAGATTAGTCCTCTTTCCTCCCTGTGGGAGGATGCTTTCTGAAACAGGTAAGACACACATCACACATCAGCAAAGTGGTGTGCTTCCTATTTTATTCCCTTCCTCCTCAAATTAACTCTCACAGAGAGGCTGCAAACTACTTTAAAGGCTGGCCACTGCAGGACTGTGACTTCCCAAGGCTGTGTGCTCTGAAATTGAAGGAACTATTCATTTGCGTGTGATCAGGCCAGCCAAAATGGGAACTTGATTACTTATTGAGTTCTTAAAATAACCCTCTTTATTTGCATTCCCATTGCCTGCAGAGATCATTTGGGCTCATATGCAGCACTGATTGGTTTTAAGTTTCAATTTTCTTCTAAAGAACAAGAGGTCTCACATGCCTAAAACTACTTCTTTCCCCTCCCTTCTCTCATTAAACCAACTGACAATTGACATATTTAACGTTGTAATTTTTTACAAAAATATCACAAAGTTCAAAACAGGTTTATGTGTGGAAAGACTCCTTTCCTCAGAGAGCAAGCTGGACCAAAGCCACATTAAAAACTTCCTGTAAGGAAGACATAATTACGAAGAAGAGAGGAATTTTACAAAGATCCCTTTTGCATTAAAAGGAGCTTCTGAGCGTGGCTGGTTCTGCCAGCTTGCTGAGCTGGACTCTGCAAAGTCACAGCTGGGTTTGAAACGCCTTCCATGGGGGCATTTCTATATGTGTATAGGGCTGGATGCAGCTGTTGTGGAGATGGGGAGCAGGGAGCGCTCAGGAGTTGCATGGCCACTACCACATCACACAGCTGAGAGTATACATGTGGTAGCAGACGTGGCTAATGGGACAGGACAGCCGGGCCCTCCTGTTCAGTAAATCTCCTCCTGCTTGACTTTGTACACACCCTTTCTCCTCTGTGAGCGCAATGATCTGCTGAACCAAGGACAGGAGCCTGGATTTCACCCCTGACGTGCAGCTGCAGTCTACCACTGCGTTTATGCTGTGTGCAGGTTTGATGGATGGTCTCCATCAGAGTCGATGGGGGATTTCCCTGCAATGTCTACAAGCTTTTAATCAGCCACGGGATGAAGAGCAGAACTCGTGACCTAAGGGTGCTGCAGTGCCGTTGTCTCTCTGCCAGAGATGGCTACGTCAGTGCAGAAAAACACACCTCCCTGCCTTACTCCAGTAGGTAACTCGCTGCAGCACAGTGAAAGAGGAGGCCACAGCTTTGGGCAGGACATCGAAACACTCCATTTTGCACATTAGTCAGGTCTTAAAGCACAGCCATGTCAGAAGCTTAATGCTGGTTTCCAGCCAGTTAAGCAAAGAACAAGCCCTTCTTCTGAATGACCTCTTAAGACTGGTATTTGAATTGCACTGGAAAGCAAAAAACAACAACAACAAAAAAACCAGTTAGAATTTGTGAGGTAAAATGAAAATAGAAGTGTGATGTAATGTATGTGTATGTGCTGACTGAACTTATTCCTCCTTGAGTTTTCATCACAGGAGTCAGCAGCTCAGTACAACACACAGCTTAGCAGGACCTGGAGAGTCTGTATGCTGCACGTGCTATAGAAGCTAGCTTGGCAAAAGCACTAGCACATGGAGACTATGATTTTCTTGGCTGCCCCTCCATAGTATTCAGCTCAACATGTGATTATGGTTGTTCTACCTTTAGTGTGTTATTATTTCATGATGCTCCCCATCACAGCCTGGTTTGGACCTCAACGTGTAGGTTCTCTATGTAGCATCTGTGCTCCTTCAGCAATGAGCACTTGCTAATTCTCCTCTGACTCACTTTCCAAGCTTCATTGCTTATAAGCAGCAAACGAGGTGGAATCCCAGATTTCTTGGCCGGTTTAAATGGGCGATGTCCTGCTAAGCAGCAGAATCCTAGCAACTTTGGGATGAAGCAACACGAAGCAGGATACACAGCATGCTCTTAACTGTGGCATGTGGGAACAGCTGATACCACCTTCCCCAGGATGGGATTTAGTCATGCACACTGGGTACAAAGCATTTGGAGAAATCCACTGTAAACAGCCACTGAGGCTCAGAGATAATGAGAGCATGGAGCTTTAGCATTTGAATGAGGCTCTATCCTTGTATCTCCCATGGTAAAAAAAAAAGGGCAGGGTGTCAGCTGGTCAGCTTCCTTCCAAGGTAGAAGGCTGTCGCAACTGAGAAGACCCGGAGGTGTTGAAGGCTCTGGTGGCAGCTACACATCCCTTGTTGCCAGACGAAAAGGAGGCAGAGTCTTGTGGTGACAAGGAACAGCATGGCGTTGAAAGCCTGAAAGCTCTGATTTTAGGAAGGCCAGGGTCACCACAGGACTTAAAGGTCCCAGCTGCTTCAAGTTGCGTCAGGCTGGAATTTAGCAAGGAAATATGACAGAATAAAACATTCACATTTGCAGAGTATTAAGTGGTGTCTTCAATGTGGGACTTGGCTTTGCTCTTACTTGCCATCACAACTTAGTTTTATAGGGCTCTGAAGCATGGGTGTGGGTTGCTTTTGAGGGTCCAGCTTCCCTGGGGTTTGAAATGTTAAAAATCTTCCAGTCTGCAAGCAGTCCTATTCCTCCAGTTCATGATGCGTTTCTTTTTTTCTTCTTCATTATTTTGTAGCTATACATCTGGCTCAGCAGCGGGTGAATTTCCACACCAGAACTACGCAAAAGCCTGTCATTACATGTCTGTGGAGATGACACAGAGCATCATTGCTATCCCAACGTAGTGTCAGTGCGAATGTACAGGAACAGCATTGTGGACAGGAAGACAGCTTAAAGGACCCAGGAAGATATTTTCAGGGGCACAGATTGCTATGATGCTTGAATTCTCTGAGATTCAGGCACTGTTACATAAAAAAGAGCATGGGAAGAACAAGAGGCTGAAGAAAAAAAAAATATCCAGTTACTATTATTTCTGGTCATAGAGAAGTGACAGGAGCTGGCTTGCCTTGCTTCTGCAGAAGCATGCACAGATCCAGAGCAGAGGAAGGGACTTTGAGGACCAAAAAAAAAAAAAGACAAATGCAGCAAATGAGATCTCCCTAGCCAGAGAAAATTTCTCTGGTCAGGCTGTGCTTAAGCAAATACATGGTCATTTGTCCTGGACCTTGGTGGGAGTTTCAGTCGCTGAGCTGTAGAAACCAGTGAAGTCTGATTCAGCCTTAAGGAGTTGGCTTTCAACTCACTGAAATTTTGTGGTGATACCATTTCTTCTGCAGATTAGCTTCCAGGATTGAATTACTGTTGTTTCTGAAAATGTTATTTTCCCCAAAACAAACGGCAGGGGTCAGAATGGATTTCCTAACATTCAGACCAAGATCCTCAGTTAACTCAAGAAAATCCATCCATTTTAAAATTCCAGTTAATCACATCTTTTCATACACCAAAAGATTTCAAACAAAACTAATTATTATGGGTGTAAACATGTTCCTCCATATTATCTGGTGATAACACTGAGGCAACCTATTGTCTTTGATCAGTAGAAACTAAGTCAAAACTGACTACAAGTTGTTCTCCCTCCACTGGATGAACCCAAGTGAGAATTTAGGTATCTGAAAGGTGCATTTTCTTTTTTCCAGCAGGAGAACAATTCCAATTTGGGTTGGAAATCCCTTGTAAGAAGAGGAAAGCGCTGTATAGTCTTCTTTTGAAGCACATAACTTCTCTGTATTCCCTGCTTCAGCTTTTAACCAATTTGCAACTGGAAGGGCTGAGAGCTAAAGCCCGGGTAATCCAACAAGCAACTAAAACCAACTCGATTCCACCTGCTAAATAACTTGCAAAAGTGGGTTACTGTAACTCCACTGAGTAATGCCTGTAGATGTTTCTGCCCAGGGGAACATCACTGAGGTAATTGTCTTTCCATTTAGAATAAATATGTTGTATTCTTTGGTGCTTAATTTGGTGTTTTTAAAAGAGCAATCTCTGTTAAAGTAAGAAAAGAGACACTGCTTTTTAGGAAAAAAAAAAAAAAGCCTGAAAGTACTTGTTAAACAGGAATAGAGCATCTGCCACTAACGTTAACTGTTTTGCAGCTGACTCTTTGGGTGTTTTTTTCCAATCTAAGCAGAGTTCACCTGCGTAGTTTCAAGACTATCTGCACACTCCAGCAGCTGACAGTGTTAGACTAAATATCTTATTTTTCATTCACCTAGCTCTGTGAAGCTCATCTTCACAATTTTTCCACCTAAATCATCATTCACAATCATGACTAACACTAAGTCATTTTTGTCGCCTGCATATGTTGCCATTTTACAGTTTGCGGGGAGTTTTTAGTCATTCATAACATTGGTTTGATTTGAATTAAATCTTTTTGAATGCGCATGTTTAAGTAACCTCCTTCACTTCTGCTTACTGAAAGAAGAGATTGAAAGAAATACCTATGTGTTACCAGGCATCCACTCCCAAAATTAAAACATATACAAAGTCATGATGGGATGAAGGGAGAAAAATAGGAAGGTGAAGACTTGGGTGTCTCTAAAAGGGGAAAAACAGAAAGATGGAAAGAACTCAGAGAGAAAGCAGTGAAAAAAACCACCAGATGAAGTTTGACTTACCACTGGGGATATGCTAGCTAGAAACTCCTCTGGGGATATTACCGGTCTGAGCGTTGGCTGAAAGGAGCCTGAAAACTGTAACCAAAGAATTGGCTTCTGCTGTAAGGTTTCTACTGGGTTCAGTGCAACGGGGTTTTGTCAACCTTTTGTAAACAAACAGGTTTCTGCCATAAATACCCAATTACACCATCAGTTTCTCCTTCTAATAAGAAACAACCAAAAGGTCCCTGATTGTAGGTGTTGGCTCAAAGCAGAAGGACTAACCATACAATGAGCAAATCCTCCTCTAGCTGTGGGAACCTTCATGGGCTCATTGAGGACAGGGCTGGAAAGGACCTTAAGAAATCAATCTCACAGCTTAAATACCAGATCAGTTATACTTAACCCCTCCTGACAGATGTTACTTCAGCTTGGTCTCAAAAACTTTCCCTGCTGGAACTTTCTCAGTTTCTCCAGACAAGCTGGTCCGGAGCTTTGTCCAAAGCTTATTACAAAGTTTTCCTCGCAACTAACCTAAATCTTCCCTTGTGGCCATTAACTCTTCCTCTGTGCCCTGACCACATGAAGGAGCAATGGCTTCTTTCCTCTGTGCAGCTAACTTTTCATGTATTTGAAGACTGCTAGCATCTTCCCCTACATTTTTTGTTTCTTTAGCCTAAACATTTTAATTTCATAGAATGCTGTTGCAGCTTTCTTCCACTCAGGGGTTAGTGTTTGACAATGACCGCTGCCTCCTTTTCGTCTGGCAGCAAGCACCCCATGGCTGCCCCCGGCTCCCTCCGCCATTACATTCAACATTTCCTTGCAGGTCTTTTTTTTAGAACTGGTTCTCATTGCTGTCCTCTGACAGATTCACCAGCTCAAACCTTTCTTGGAGAACTGTCTCTACAACTAGACAGGGCAGACCAAGCATCATCTTTACAACCAGATCCAAGAGAGTGAAAAGATTAATTTTTCTCACCTTACATGCCATTCCTGTATGTACCTTTCACTGTTGGGTGCTTTCTTCTCAGCATTTTGTCATTACTAATCCAAATTCATCCTGTAATCAGTAAATCACCAAGCCTTTTGTTCTATAAAACCACTCCGGAACCAGTTGTTCTATGTTGCATTTTTGCATACGCTCCTTATGGACCCACAGAGCAGTGTGCTTTTCCCTGTTGTGTCGCAGCTAATGTTTTTCCAGACTGGGTCCCAGCTGGACAAGATTAATCTAAATTCTGTGCTAGTCCTTGAGATGGCTTACAGTCATACACAGCTTCAAAGTATCTGCATAATTGTTAGGTGTCTTATCTATTTCCTCAGCCATTAATGAAATTAGTTAGTAGCACTGGCTTCAGGAGAGATCCCCAGGGAACCCAGCTCAGCACAGTCTCTCAGGTTGATAGTGAATGACTAGAGAAATATTATCTCTCTATGTTCCCCTTCCTTCTTCTTTTTTAGAGCTGTGGGTAGATGACAGGGCCGCCGACTGAGCCCTGGCATGAAGTTAAGCTAACTGAACAGGACATGGGAAACTGCGGGACAGGGCTTGCCGGACCTGAGAGATAACAATGTGAGAAGCTGACAAAAGTTACAGATAGTGCCATAAGGGGTAGCTGGATTTTGCAGGTGGTTAAGGAGGTGTTAAGTGAGCAGTGGCCAGAAGTCACAGATAACTGGAGGGAAGCACCGGGGAATCCTTGGGGGAGTATGATCTTGTAAGGCCAAGAGTGTGTAGCTACCATATCCAGGAACACCATATAAAGACTATGTTACCTAGGTACCAGCATCAGAAATATCAAATTTGGTATAGATGTCGCAAAACTGGGACAAATGAAGAAAAACTAATTAGGTATGTGTTGTTTATTTGGAAGAAGCCTTGAATGGAGAAAGGGAGAAAGAAAGCACAGCAAAAAAAAGGAGGATTAATAAATGGGAAAAAGGAGAATAACATACATGTCCTGAACTTGATTACAGCTCATGCAGATCAATGCACCAAACCTGTTGCTCTAATCATACCATACAAGCACAGCCTGCCTCTGTGATCTGGAGGATGGGGAGAAGGAGGGCTGCTTTCCCTGGCAAAACCAGGGAACATTCAAAGACAAATCAAGCATACTGGTGTTGCTGGGTCCAATAACTTCCTAACACTCCTGCAGAGCTTTTCTTTTTAAACTTGAGCCTGTTTACAGCATGGCTCCACAATATAGTTGTGTCATATCAGTAAGGGCATAGTGTGTGGCTGCTCAGGAGTGGAAATAAGAGGCAAGGCATCTATTTAAGCCAGTATTGTCACTAAAGACTCCAGTCCAAACCTTGGCCTGAGAAAAAAAGAAAATTATTTTACATTATAGCCTTATTCCAGCCAACATTCAGACCCTTCTGAGTGGAAAGTTGTGTGTTCTTGCATCTCATTTCCTCTCTCTCCTTCTACTCAGACATTTATTTATCATCCAAACCCAGAAACCTAGGGATTAGCTGATTCCTTATACTGTCTTCTTTTCTTTCAGATCTTCCATACGACTAGGAAAGAATATTTGTCAGCTATTAATTTGTTCCCATTCTATTTATATTTGCATTCCTTCTTTTTTTTTCTGTGATACCTACTTCACTTTTGACATTTTATTAGTCCAAAATCAGAAACTCTGGCCCCACTGATGTCAAGAGGAATTTATCTATCAATTTGACCAAAAATGCAATTTCAAACAGTGACCCAACAGACTGCAAAAAGCTATGCCCAGGCTTTCTGCATGCAGGGGCCTGTCACCCTCATCACACATCACTTTCATTTTCCTCTTATCTATCTCTAGATTTAGCTCAGAAATGCTCATAAGAATCAGTAACAGACTGGAAAGATGTGAGTCTTGATATTAACTATCTGCTTATATAGTTTCTCTGATGTTGGCTTCAGTTACCCGTAACTGGGGGTCATGCTTTGCTGCCAAGTCACTGAGCAACTTCCTCTGTTTAAATAGAATATATAAGCCTTACTCTTTTCCAGAGTTCATGACTCTTTTGTAAAGTGTTTTATGATACAGTTGTTATAGAACCCAGCACCACAGTAACAGCTACAGACAAGGCTTCACTGTGGGCCTGGCTTAAATTGAATGGAAGTTTTTCCATTACTATCAGTGGATATGTACATCAAACTGCAGCACACATCCCATTGTAATAACAAAGCCGCAGTGTTTTCAGGGACATGTCTGGTCACTGTTTTTCTAGGGAGAAATCAGAGATTATGAAACTAAACCCATGCAGAGGATCCACAAAAGGCTTGTGCACCTCTGAGACCCTTAAAATACATTTTGAATGTGTTTTCAGAGAGTCTTTGCACTGGTACCCAGCACAGGAGCCATGTTTAATCATTATGTATGAATTCACACAAAAGGCCCACACTTCTCTTTCCCTTTCATCCATCATTTTCAGAGACTCTGTTCATGTGAGATTTAATATTGACTGTTCGGTACTGAAAGGTGAAGCAACACGTGGCGCGTGATACGTCCTTTCACCAGGGTGTTAGGTCAGGTCAACTCATTAAGTCATGGCCCTGCAGTAGTAGAGTAAAGCTGGGCAATGGACTCCAAAGGGCTCAGGACTGCAGGCACTTATGCACTTTGAGGTAGCCACAGGGACACATCCCCAGCACGTCTGTATTCTAAGCGCAACCTTGCCATAGCTCTAGCAGTTGCCTTTCAGCAGAGAAAACATTTTGCTGTACTTCAATGATAAAAGAAATAAAATATTTTTGTATGTCATTGGTCTGCATAACTGTGTTGTTTTTGGTGGCATTTAATTCAGCAAGTGAAGAATCTGCTGTGTAAAATAGCATCTGGGCGATGGTGCCATTGGAGACAATTAAGGAAAAGCCTAAAATCACAGTACTTTGTGAGGGATGTCGGAATTCAGAGCAGGTTTTTGATGCCATACTTTTAAGTTTCACAGAATATGTTTATTATTAGAGGAAAGCATAATCTTCGTCTTAGATACTTGAGATGACTTAGGTGCTCTGTGAGCAGTTGAATCAAAGTACATTCATAGTATTCTTGTGCATGCAATTTAAGCTGAACAGCTACAGGCACACAGATTAAATTTTTACTGCACTGTAGAGATTGCATTTTATAGAAACAATGTTAATATGTCCTCATATGGAGATCTTTTTTCCCTCATTCCTTTAGGTTCAGATTCGTCCTTTGTAGTCTTACTCCAAGATGTGACCAATGCCAGATGCTGCCGAGCAAGGACTGGACAATTTTAGAGCATGCTGGACAAGAGGACAGCTTTTTCCCGGTATTAGTTTGAAGCACCAGTTGGCCTAACTTCTGAAGCATGCAGAGGAAGAAAAGGGGAGAGGCTGCACTTTCATAAATTCCCCTTAATGTACATCTGTAACGATGATTTTTGTTTCCCATATGAACGCAAAGTCATTTTCTCTCCTATTAAAAATTATCACGAAGAAAACATTGTGAGTCAAAGGTTTTAGGTCATTAAAGGAGCAGAAAAATCTCTTTTGTGACTGGGGAAACTGGACTGCAGCTAATGCTGAGCAGGAAGTGCCCAGCTACCCTGGTCATCTGCTCTCCTAAAGCTGCTCTGAGTGTTCCTCATATAGGAGCATCTGGTTTTTCACTGGTAATTGTTATTGCCTGGGCCTGAGGGAGTTTAGCAAATTAATTCAATTGCTCTATTTTATTCACTATGTATCTGTTTTTAAACCAAAACAGCCTGTATTTCAAAATCCCTTTGTAATGGATAAAAGAGTAAAGAGCGTCCCGTGAAGTCCCTATTAACATGCCAATTCAATTACAGTGTAATTAGCCAGAACTGTTACTTGTTGAAATCCTGTCAACAAAAATAACTCGCCCTTCCCTTTCAGATTACTCTAGCACCTCCATCTTCTTGACAAAGATTTTGAAAGAGGGACCACTTTCCTCCTGCCCCTTTCAGACTGAAGGCGGGGAATGAAACACAGATGCATTAACCATATAAACCAAGGAACGGTGGGGAAAAGAGGAGGACAAAGCTGGTCTGACCAACCCATGGTTGCTCTTCCAGGGTGGGATGGGGCCCTTGGGCAGGCTGGACCCTGCTTTCCCTGGAATAGCACTGCAGGCTGCTGTTGCCTTCCCTGATTTACACCAGCCCAGACAGAAGGAGGCCCACTCCTGGCAAGCTTTATCTGCAATTCATTTAGAAAAGAGGCAGGTCCCTCTCCTCTGACATAATTGAAAACAGGCGGCCTCCTCCTAATTGTGCACTCTAACCAGTTTGTGTGCATTAACAGAGGAAATTGGAGAGGAACAGGGTTCTGAGTTGTCATTAATTTCCCGCACTTGAAGGTCCATACATTGGGAAAGCCAGCTGTTTATCTCAATATATATTGTTTGCATTGTTCTGCTCCTCTATGTAGAAACTTGATCTTGGGTGAAATACAAACATCAGAATTATTTTTTTTTTTTGCTCTAAGGTGGTAGAAGGATATTGTTTTTCCAAAAGGCATCTCAGAACCTGTTTGTTTTGGGTTTTTTTTCCTTAAAAACTCCTAATGCCAAAAGATGACTGCAGTTAATATTGCTTATGATTTTGCTCCTTTTTCTCAAAAGACCCTTTCTATGTTCGCTTCTGCCCACCTGCAAGGAGCCGTGCAAGAAAGCAGTTGGTTTTGGTTAAAATATTGCTAAGCTGAAGCAGAAAGCTGTTGCCCAGGGGCATTGCTTTCCTGCGGGCAGGGTGGCCAAGGGCACCTGGAGACCCAGCAAAGCAGCGTGGGAAAGCTTCACAGACACAACCAGTCTCTGCCACAGAGGGGTCTTGCCATCTGAGGTGGGAGCAGAGTGTCGCACAGAGCCTGGAGAGCATCTGGCAAGTTATGAAAATCAAATTCCAGGAGCAGAAGAGGGCCTCACCCGCCAGGAAGGTGTCAGACACTCCTGGCTGCCTCCAAAGCCAGGATGAGTGAGGGGCTTTTGCTGTCTCATCACGTCCCAGCAAGCAAAAGTTTCAGTGGTGTTTCTGCCTTTGTACTTGTTGGTGGGACCACCTTGCCCACCGCCAAGGGCCTCCTCAGGCAGGGACTGCGCTTGACCCTGTAGCAGCTGTCTCAGAAGACGACACCCTGATGTTTCTGTTGGTGGTCCACTTGTAAACACCTTTAAGGAGAAGGTGGCTTTATTGTCCTTGCGCTGTGAAAACACTGTCACAACTTCTGTGTTTTTCATGTTCCCTTTTTAAAAATTATTTTGTGATACTGTTGCTCCTCTCCTTTGTTGAAACTCAGGACATTTTTACCCACTGGAATATACAAGTAAAATGCGCTGCTTCTTCATTTGCCCTGTGGCTCCTTTAAAACCAACCCTCTCTCAGTTTAAGCCTGCAAGGGTTTAGTTTGAACTTGAACTCTACAGCATTGGATAGCTGGCTCCATTCAATCCAAAGCCCTCAGAAATGTCAGGACCAAGACGATCCTGGTACAACCAGTCTGGCTACGCTTGGGGGGAGTCAAGCCCCAGCAGCTCCTGCGCACAACCCTGTGTTGCAACGTCTGGCATATGGGGTCCATACGAGGTCTGCCCATATCCCTCTGAGCAGCCTGCAAGCCCCCCTGATGCATTTCCCGGTTTTCCACCGTGGAAAGCAGCAGCACTGTGCGCAGCATATGGAGCTAAGCTGTGTTTGTTTATATACCTACGCAATAAAAACTGTGATTTGGAACCCAGCTGTGTCTTTATGATTTCCTCACACTACTAATGAGAAAGGCTTTCTTAACAGTGTGCTATTAATTGTTATCAAGGCTGAATGAAAAATAAAGTCGCAGCTCTTAGACAGACATTACACATGCTTGATTTAAAGAAATGACAAAATGTCCTGTCCTTCAGACTTAACTTACAGCTGGAGAAAGATATGTGGCTTTACTAAATTTCTCCTGGTCACTGCTTTTATGAAAAAGAAAGAAGGTTGAAGAGGGAGAGTTGGGACTGACAAGGGAAAGTTTTCTCCAGCAATTGTACCCTGAAACTGTATATGCTTATTTCAGTAAGGGAATATCCAGCAGAAAAGTTGTTAAGTCCAAATCTCTTCTGTCTACATCTTAAAACCTTCAACAAATAGCCAACAGGATGAAGATGATAAATCCCCTTTTCAGTCAGCAGCTTCAGGAGGTTTGCATCCTACAAAGTCATATGTGCTCTGAATACACTTCCATTAAAGTAATACAAAAAAAGCTATAAAACTTCTAGACAGTATTTCAAGTCTCCGTTTGTATTTTCAGTGTTTCTGCACCTATACAGGTCTCAGCCCTGGGAACACTCAGGCAGTCAAATAAAGTTATTTGAAAGTCACTGTAGAATTTGGAATCTTGATTGTGTATATCTGGTCACATATTCGATGTGCTTAAGCAGAAATAGAAATTATTTTTAATTGCAATCAGGCGACCGTACATACCAAAGTCACCGCAATATGCTAAGGAGTATGCTA
Source organism: Nycticryphes semicollaris (assembly GCA_013400055.1). Lineage (NCBI taxonomy): Eukaryota > Metazoa > Chordata > Aves > Charadriiformes > Rostratulidae > Nycticryphes > Nycticryphes semicollaris. The sequence goes on along the minus strand of VXBJ01001371.1, from coordinate 111,827 downwards.
ATATCCTCCAGCATGTGCTGGATGCAGTGACGCCAAGATGGAGAGAAAGGCAGAGAGATTTTTAGGGGGAGGTAAAACACAAAAGATTAAACTCTGAACTTCACTGAAGGCAGCAGAGATTTGAAATCCAGCATCTTGCACAGTCTCACCCTGCCCCAGCAGAACTGTGGCCCCTCTGAAGCTTGCTCCTGGTGCTCTGCTGTCAGTGGTGTGTGCGGGGACTCTCAGCTACACAAAAGCTCTGCTGCAGTGATGGATGACATCTTACAGCTCCTGTCATGGGCTTTGCCATAGTGTCTCTTCTGGGATTCTATCCACCAGGTAGAGCAGTTTCACAATGCACATACTGAGGTAGAGTCCTTCAGAAAATCATTGCTTATCAGGTGGCATTTCTATAAGCCAGCGAAACTAAGGGCCTCCCTTCAAGGTTGGCATGGGCCACCAAGGTGGACAACGTTTGAATTATTACCTGTGTTCTTTCCAGGTCTGCTAATGTATGTGAAAAAGGGATCCTGCCTTCACTGTTATGGTTAACTGCAGAGTTATTGATGGGAATTTTAAAGCTATTTGTCAGGCGGAGGTTTGGGGAACCAAAAGGGGCAAGAGATTTAAAGCAAGTCTGCTGGGTGCTGGCCAGTCACAGAGACCAAGAATTGGAAATGGGTGGTCTTGGAAAAGAGCAAGTCGAAATAGGGCCAGGAGATGGTGTCATTGTTGACTCCAACACTTTCATTCTTTGGCTTTCTAGCAAGGGTTATTCTCTTTATTCTGCAGTTCAGCACCAACATCTCTCTCATTTTCTAAAATCTGTGGGATGACATGTTCCACCTGCCAGGTGCAACCTGGTTGACCAGAAAAATCACAGCAAATTACTAGAAAGAATAGACCAAGAGCAGGCCCAAGAGGAAACATCACACCTGCTAAGTCATCCAACTAGGAAAAAACTTGGCAGTAGACTCTCAGAAAGGTGTGTAAAAGAATCTTGAAAATTACAAAATAAAGCAGGCTGACGTCAGTAGGACCGGACCTGCCCACACACTGAGCATTGAAACAAACCTTAAAATGTTTGCAGGACTGGCATAAGGTGGGTGTGAGGTTTCAGTATCATAACCTTGGCTGCCACCAAAGTTTTAAGCAGAGCAGCATGTAATTTTCTCAACAGTAGGAGGGATTTTTTTTTAATTTTAAATTTTTATTTATTCTTCTTGCTTTCAGTAGGGGTTGGGGAAGTGCATTTAGGTTTTCCAAAAGTTTTGTAGCACTTTTGAACCACTGCCAAAATCTGATTCCAACTGAGTTGATATGTGCCCTGCATCACCATGTTGGCACTGCAGAACCCTTTCTAGGTCATAGAGTGCACCTCCCACTACTCAATTTTGTCCTGGGTTGCAAACATGTTTTAAAGAATTTAAATTATGGAGTCAGCATTCTGGTCCTTGTAAGTATGGTCACTTGCTCTGCCTTGCCTGACTTCACTTGAAAATCAGACTTTCCCTTCTCTGGGACTATTATTAGCTATCCAAAGGGGCAAGCATTTGGATTTAACCTAGCATTTATTCCACAGACGGTTTCATTCTTAATGTATGTCACCTTGAAAGCCTCAGTATTTCATTTATGTTAGACCATGATGGAAATTTCGATTTGTTCCCATAATTGATGTCACTTCAGTTCCTTGTGACTTTACTACTGCCATGTGATAAAAATTTCATGGTAGACACAGAGGTTAACTGTAGTGATGATTTGGATTACGTATTATCATTGCAGGAAATTGCACAGCATGTTTAATGTTATCTTTATGTTTTTCAGAGGGGTGCAGCTACAGCTGTACTAGCCAGAGCTGCCAAAGGCAGAGGATTTGCAATTAAAGTGTAAATACAATTGAAAGAGAATTCTTTTTCTTTTTAGTTCTTCAAATTCACCATTAAATCACAAGACTAGATTCAGAGCATTTCAGAAGAGCTTACTGCATGCTGCTTAGGGCTAAGAAAATAAAAGTGATTTTTCAGTACATCAGCCAAACAAAGCAAATCAGCTCAAAATCCCTCTGGAGTGGACTAAGTTACGAAAGATTTCAAATTCATTTCTTCTGGGAGGAAAAAAAAGTCAAAACCAAAAGAAGGCATTCTTTTCTGTACAAAATAACCTTTTCAACCTGACTAAAATGTTGATTTCTTGACTTGTGGAAGAAAAGTAAACAAAAAGGAAAACTAGGATAATAAAAATTGCAAGAAGAAATGCCTCCTTTTTCTCACCATTTCAGGGCTTAAAGGACTTACTGGGATGTGGGTAAATTTAGTTCTTTCCCTTCCTCTGCTTGAGGAGACTCCCATCTCCCAACCTCCAGGCAGCTTTATGAATCCATCTGTTCTCTAAATAAATNTTGTGCTATAAGCATTGAAAGCAAGACAATCCAACAAAACTGGACTGATTTTAAAATTTCTTTCTTTAACCACTGAAGGCTTTCAGTGGACTGGAACGGCCAGGTGCAGGTAGAGACCTGGCCACCTCAAGAGCTCATCTGAAAAGGAACTAATGGGGAGTCAAACGTCCCAGGCCACAAAGCATGCAGGCTTTCTCACTGCAGTGCCCTGGGAAAGGGAAAAAAAAAAAAACCAAATAATTTCCACTTTCTTTCTTTGCATAAGGTTTTCATTAAACTTGTATAGGATGGAGAGCAAGAGGGAAGGCATTTGGTAGTCACTCTGAATACCAACGCGTCTCCCTGTGGCACTGATTTTCAGACAAAAACATCTTGAAATCCCTGCTGATAGGGTGCAGCAGTTGCTGCCCAAGCCTGAGCCCAGAGTGCTGGCGCATCCAGCTGTGTGGAGCTGGGACTGGGGCTGGGCAGTACCGCTGGGACAAAACCAAACGCACCCAGCAACAACAGCAGGGCATAACCCACTCACAGAGGATCGTTCCTCTCGGCTGCATGGTTAGCAGTTGACCAAGATGGTGAATTCTAAATGTTTTACAACCTTTTTAAGAATCTTTTCTATCATAACAGTGGCTTTATTCCATGTCTGACTCTTTTCATAGTGAAACTTTCACCTCGATTATACTTGTGCCGCTGTGTGTGTTAACGGGATAGTATTTCCTTTCCCGAGCTTTAAAGATGTGGGATCCTTGTCCAGCAGTCTGCTGTTCTTCTGTGACCAGGAGCAATACTGTCCAGGAGCTACGCCCTCATTCTGTGTGTGGCGCTACACCTCAGATGGAAGCAATGAGGAACTGAAGCCAGGCTCTGTCCCTAGTGAGGAGAACAGAGCCAAGCGCATGTGGAGAAATATGGGTTGGATGGGGGGATATCTTCAGTCTCCACCTCTACCTGTCTTGGAGAACCTTTGTCTACAGGACCTTTGTCTGCCACCTTGGAAGAGCAAGATGGAACCATGGCTACATCTGCAAAGCAAGATACAGCCCCTGGTGGCACTCAGCAAATGTCAACCAAAGACAGGACCCAGCATTTATGGGTTCCTAGATGCAAAACAGAAATGTAAACAGAATTCCTTTAGCAGAACAGAAAGCAAAGGCCAGTCTGTGTGAAAAGATAGTTTTAGCTATCAGCAGCTAAATTGGTCTTTAGATCTTGCTGAGGTATTTATAGAGCTTCTGGAAAGGGATTTGAAAATATGTTATAATTAAGCATTTGAACTAGAATAATGTTATGATAAATCATCATATGGAGGTCCCGAACACCTTAAATAGTCACTCTGTGCTCCTAAAGAAGAATGTTATTGGCTCTGATCTTGATTTAATGTCCTCAAAAGGGGCTTTAAAAACAAATGTGGGACAGAGAAGTCAGGCATCAAGTTTTTATTTCAGAATTCAAAAGCCTAATGAGGTAAGGAAGCTACCAGGAGAACTATAAAAAGAAAGGCAAAAGGTTGAACAGTCAACAAACTTAAACAGGAGGTGGTTGCAGATGTGCATGATATACAACACAGGGCAACTGCTAAACGTTTTATTTAAATGTTAATCAAATCCATTCAAAAGAGAAGCAAGAAAAAAAAAAGGGATAATTCCTTTTCCTGTACTTCATCAGTTTGCAGTGGGACAGCCCATCAGCTGTAAAGTGGCTGCTGGCTGCTCGTGCTTGTTCTAGTAATAAGGTTTTGATGAGGAGCATGTCTTTTGCCAAAATAATTGTATGGCTATGGTCCCTAACACAGGTGTGGCTGAACTGACATAAAGGTTTCTTCTACCACCAATACATCAGTCCTCGATGATTATTCAGGAGCCGTAAAACACATTTTCATCAATATAACTTCAGTCATACTAAGGAGACCTGCTGGTGTCCAGCCATCTCAGGTTTTAGGTAAACTGAGAGGGCTGTACTACCACAGAGAAATCTTGTGAAAAGCAGCAAAGATAACTCTGTGAAAACATGGGATGACAACAATTTTATGGACGTTTCTCCCAACTGCATTTGGGTCAGATGGCAATGTAGCAGAAATTTCTGGCACGTGTCATGCCCTTGAAAATTTCAAAATGCAGAAAGCAAAGCCAACCACACTTTTTCATCACAGATGACACGTCAGTGGTAACCTGGTGCATCTTAAAACAGCCTCAACTTTATACTGATTCTTGCATGGTAGAAGCGATTTCTGCATTACGTGGCTTTACAAAACAGCAGTGCTAGCAAAAATATACCAGTCAGAGGTATGCTACAACTATCACTTGAACCTTGCCCTTTTAGGATACTCTTTCTACCTTAGACATGTGTTAACATTCAGAATGACCGGGCGATTTTCAAAGAGCAAAGAATCAAAATGCAACTGTCAATGGACAGTTAAATCTTTAACATTTTGGCACATCTTCACTTGGCGCGGCTGCTCGTCAATGCTGAAGGAACTCTACAATTTACATCTCCAGGAGACTTAATACACATTCCTTCTTTACTGTACAACTATAAATAACACGATGTTTTGACTTAAACTGTTTTTAGAGGTGGGATAGCTAGCAGGCCTTTTGGAGTCAAATGCAATAGTGACAATGAATGCTATGGTGAAAATGCCAGCAAATTTTCCATGGACAGCTTTTTCTCTCATCTTATCTACCATCTTTTCTGACAAATTTAGGACACTATTTTTTCAAGTGTCTGTCCAGTTATAGTTTTCCTCTCTTCATATTGAAGACTGGAGCTCAGGCTCAGGTAGGTTTCCCTGTCCTCCGAACAGTCACTCAGAAAGAGCAAACAAATTAGGGAATCCAAACATTTCTGATAGCAAAGCATGAGCAGTCTGTCTTCCCTCAATACACATGCCAAACAAATACCTTGACGTCATCTTCATTCACCACACAAAATCTATAGCAAGTGCAAACACCCTTTTCCTTCCTTTCAGTTCAGCTTTAACTATGCAGAAGCTAACCTTACTTCACCATAGGAGAGATGATCTGTATATATTTTCCTCTTCCTGTTCTTCTATAAATAAGCTGAGTTTTGCATCATTGTCTGTTAACCAAACAATGTTTTCCTTAACCTCTTTGACAGACAATCTGCACGGGATGTAGCACGTGATCATGGGGTGAGTTTGTGGTACTGTTATTTACTCTAAGTCCCTAACTCTACAAACAAAGTTTTGTTGACATCAATGAGCTGAATCCTGGCATGAAGTCTTGGGCTGAGCAAATGAGGAATCAAATTGTGGATCTTAAGGAGACCTATACCTTAAGAATATTAATAATGCTGTAAGAGTTTTAAACCTGAATTCTCCCAACTTCTGTGTACAGAGTCAATCTTTGGTTTAACATTACATTCATGGCATTTTTATGTCATCATTCAGATGCATAAACTGAACATGCCAACACACACATACAAATGTTAAGAGTATTTTAAGTTCCTCTAAGATTTTGTAAGCATGGGGATAAAGCTAAATGGAACAATTACTCTAGCATAGTATTATATACAGTAACGTCCTGAATAATTCCAGATGTGTGCTGTCTCAAAGAAGTGAAATCAATCAGTCAAAAGCAATTGGTTCAGTGAAACTATGAATGTGTGTGTAGAAATAATAAGACATGAGGGCCTTTGACCGCTTCTGTGATTTTTTTAAGAGCTGCTAGAGGTTCTTTGTTTGGGGTGGGTTGTTCATTTAGCATGTTGGCTTTGCTTAAACAGCCAGGAAAATTTCATATGTGAATTAACATGTCTTATTGTAAGAAGCTGACATGGCATATTTTCATTTCCCATTAGTATGTCTGTGTATATACATGTACATGTGTGTGTGTATATATATATATCTGTATCAAAGAAATATATATGTGTCAAAATGAATTTCATTGTAAAATGCCTTCTTGTATGAAGTCGTGACTAGGTTTCAGAGCCTGGCAAGGTTTTAATCCAATCTCCAGCACAGCAATGACAGGAAATGCCCTGAGCTGTAGCTCAAAGCCACTCTGGAGTTCTTCCCCCTGGTACAGAGGAACAAAATGAATGATCTGTGTTTCCTAATGGAGTCAGTTAAAAGAAAGTTATGTCCAGCTGAGGCCCTCACCTCATTTCAGCTCTGTGATGTAAGGAAAAGCTGTGAGCTCGGATATTGTTTTGGTGTAGCTGCAGCTTTGCTGTTTCTTCTCTTTTTCTCTCCTCGAGGCAAAGCAGTGTCCAGGTCTATTGCAGGGTACTCTTCCCTCTACCCCTGAAAGTTGCTGCACAAGTGGTAATTTATCCCAGCCCACCGGACTGTATATGTATATGGTCTCTGTGCAGCAATGATCCTCGGGGCACATGAAAGCCTCCCTTCCTCCTCTGCCCTCGCATGCCTCCACATGGATGGGGCCTTTATCCCACTTCTTGGTCTCCACAAGGGACAGTCAACAATGCAGCTAAATGCCAACAGCTGCTCAGCACTGCATTATCCCTTGCTCTTCTGCCTTGGTACTTCATCCATGGACTCCCCCTACGAAAAAGCTTACAGCTCCCTGACACTTGCCTTTTGAAGTCTGAAGTTACTTTTTTGTGAAGCTGGGTTGGGAACCTGAACAGGAAAGTGTCTGAGGAGAGCTTGAGTCCAGATTGAAAATGTATGTCTAGCTCTTGTTTATATACAGTGAAGGCAAGAGCGTGATTACATCTGTGGATACAAACACATCCAGACTCCAGGGAAATTCAGTGTTCAGATTTGCTGCTGGCCCGTCTTTCCTACTGTGAGCTGAAGGAAAAAGCACACGCCCCACGGAGCAGCTCTGAGTCTGGGTCTGAATCTTGCAGCTGGCTGTATTTATAACACGCTTAGGGGTAACTAAATCCTATTCTGTGACTAAGATGGTCATGGCGATAACAGGAACATTCTCCACTTTCCTTGAGCAGTCAAGTTTGTGGCTTTGTGTGTTGTGCAACAGTTGCATGAGAGAAAACAAAATTTATGGGCTGTATGTTTGTTGTCTACAAGGGTGAGACTTTATAAATAATTTTAATAATTTAAATAAACAGAATCATAAGTCTTCCCTTCTGGAGTAAGTAGCTACTTCTTCAGATGGCAATAAACACTCTCTTCACAGTAGACCTTAGTAATTAGACAAATGAGACCCTCAGAGAGTGTCATCAGTGCAAGTTTACTTCTTGGGTTTAGTCACCAGGTTCTCAGTTTTATGGATAACCATAATGCCAGCCATTAAAAATTAGCTGGTGAATTTAACCAAGAATGAGCATAATAAGGAAAATAATATTAAACAGGGTCATGTTCAGCTTCCTACTGGTTTTGGTGATTTCCCACCAGGCCTGTTTAATGTCCTTCCCTTCAGCAGGTATGGAGCAACTGGAGGGCAGCGAGCCGGACACTGGAGTCAGCAGGAGGTTTCCTCTGCCGTTTGGTAGGGAAAGGCACTTGGGAATTTGTTTGGACTTCTCAACAAAAAAATCACAGAGCTACAAACAGGACCTTGGTGTAAAAAGTTGAAGTGGTTTTGGTACACAAGGGAGCATAAAGCCACATTTACCGCATTGCAAGTTCACCAGGTTTGCTCCACATACTTCCAGGGCTCTCTGAGGACAATGACACCATGATCTCTCGGAAGCTCTGCAACAGGCATGGGCAAATCATAACATCACAGAGTGGTTTAGGTTGGAAGTGATCTTAAAATCATTGAGTTCCAATCCCCCCTGCCACGGGCAGAGACACCTCCCACTAGCCCAGGTTACTCAAAGCCCCATCCTGCTTGGCCTTGAACACCTCCAGGGGTGAGGCACCCACAACTTCTCTGGGTAACTTGTTCCAGTGCCAAATCAATTCCAAATCTGAACTACCAGCTTGCTGCAGGAAAGTGGTGGGAGAACATCCTTAGTGCTCACCCTCACCTCCTTGTTGTGCACATGAGACCTGGCCAAGCTGGCCAGCCCTACTCAATGTGCCGTGTGGCTCCAGGCCCCTGCACTGGATCTTGGTTGTATCTCCTGCTGCCAAAAGGGACTGGAAAGGGTCCAGCCGCCTCATGAGCAATCTTCCCTGCAAATTACTGCAGTGCGAGGTTAGCGACGACGCAGCCAGGTGGACAGTATGTTGCTTCTCATTTTTTGGAAGGCGAGCAAAGGAGTTGACTGAGTTCCAGATAGCACTGCAGCACATAAATTATGTTGGTGTGTGGAGTATTTGGCAGGAGGAATCCCCCACAGCAAGAGTACAAACACGCTGGCCCAAAGCCCCAGTATTTATCAGAACCAGAGGAGCTGTTTGACGCAGGCAGGAACCCCTGCAAGGTCATCCTCACTGGAGAAAGCTCAACCTCTAGCCTCAGTGGAGGGGCAGCCCTGAGAGGGGCTGGGGTGGGGATAGGTTAATCCTGCCTGATGGTTTCTAGAAAGACTCGTGAAATTTCAGTAGCCTTTAGTCACAGAGGATTATGGCAGACAGGAACAGCACGGGGATGCTGCTTCAGCTGTTTCATAAGGAGGGAGATTTTGCTGTGCCTATAAAACTAATCAGAGTGTGTTTGTCTCTGGTTTCTGTAACATTTGTGGGGGAGCTGTGCTCCAAGGTGAGGGAACAGGGGTTTTGTCGAATTGAGTTTGTATCTACAGTGCTTGGAATCTTTTCTGAGCAAGAGTCATGTCCTGACCCAGAAGAGTGCAAAGCAATGGGCAAATGGTCAGTGGCAATTTTGGCAGTTGCTGTACCATTCATTGGAGAGATAAGCAGATTTCAGACACAGTAAAATCTTCCTCAGTATTACCCATCCTGTGACACAGCCTCCCGTGCCAATGACAGCAAGATGATAATGAACTGTTTTGCTTATTCACTGGGATAGATGCCCTCACCTGGGGCTAACTTTTCCCTCCTTTTTAGTGACAAAGTTGGAAAAGTGGAAATGTGTTTGTAAGTGAATAAAGAGAAGGGAAGGAAAATCTAAAACCTGAAATCCAGCTTTGCAACAAAATTTTCAAGATCAAACAAACTGTGCTAAAATGTGAAATTGTTTTATTTTGGTTCCTCCAGGGAGCCTGGTGAGTGAGCCAGGACTTGGAGATCAGGACTGGGTGCAGGTGACATGTGAGACAGCATAAGACAGACCCTTGGGAGCTGCAATGAAGTGCTGTGGGCAGGGTCGTACATGAGGGTTCCAAGTGAACCTGCTCAGAGCCATCCAGGACTGTTTGTGCAGCCACGGCCCCAATTATGTCTGAGTTGGCTTTTTTTAGCAAGGAGAGTCCAAGGTGAGGGAAGACAGGTTGCAAGCATGCAGCCTGAATCTCCAGTGGGAGGTCTGCATCCCTGCTACAGGGACTGGATCTGGGGAAGAAGACAGAAAACACGTCTCGTAGCTCAATCACATGCTACAGGAGTCCAAACACAGGGGTTTTTCTGTCCTGTGCTTTGTCTCTCTGGTGGCATTAGGCATGTCTCTGTTAAGGCAGGGGCAGCTTGTGGGGCCAATGAGGTGTCTGTGGTGGCCAGGGAAAGGCAGTCCACCTCTTCATACAGCAAGGTCTGCTCCCATTGATGCGCAGGGAGGGACTGACCTCTGTGTGGGCATGCTCTGCAGCTAAGTATTTAAATGGGCTGTCACCATCATCCTGTCTTCGTGACCAAATTAAGGTGGTTTAAAAGGCATTTTCAAAGCAGTAACCACAGGATATTTTTAACTGACTTGTGCTCACAGGACTAATATAGTAACTTTATTTAAATACAACCTGAAATTACTCAGCCCATGTTCACAGGCCATGTCAAGTGGGATGTATAACGCTAACGTCCTACAATCGTCATGACTTAGCTATATATGGTGGAGCACCTATTTTATATAAAATTCCCTGTGCTGAATGTGAAGTGAATAGCTTTTCCACACCTGATGGTTATAGAGGGAATACCATAATATCAGCTGCTGCAGATGCTTCTGCCCATTTTGCTGCCATGCTGTGCTGCCCAAAATAACACTCTCCCTCTGCATGCAGCAGTTTAAAATCTCCTCATCATGACGGTGACAACTTGCACAGGCCCTTCTCCATTGAAGCTTTGGGAAAGAAACTTTACCAGCATTAACTATTGATAGACAGGGCTGACTTCATCCAGGCCCTGGTCATCTGTCTGGGGCCATCTAAGTTTATCACTCTTGATCTAGTTGTCACTGGGAGTTGTTACCCCTGTTGCAGGCGTAATGGAGGAGGTGGTGTGCCATTGGGTCTGATGGCAACTAGCTTCATTGGTGGCCAAGGCACACCACCCACCCACCCACCTTTGCCCTGAGGGGTTTGGCAGGCAAACATGAAGGCAAGTGAGGGCAGTAAATTAACTCAGCCTGGCTCACAGGAGCTCAGCCAGACACATCTCTGCGACTAGACCACCTTACAGCAATTCATCACTTATGCTTGTACAGGGAAACCTGCTCTCTTGGGCCAAATGGGACAAGCAGAGCCTCTGCAGGGTCAACAGGTAAGCACCTTGAAGACTGAGGGTCATCCTAGGACCACCTGGCACTTGGGCCATGATCCTACTCAATGCCAACCATGCTGACTCTGCTGAGGTGGTTTATATCAGTCATGGGTCTGGCTCTCCCTCTTTACACAAGCCTCCTAGTGATTTTTAACCAGACCATGGCACATGGCATGTGCCACATTGCTGGTTTCTCCACTGAGATTCCACACTATCCACTGTTGCCAAATCAGGAAGGTTCCATCCGATTTAATCATTCCATTAGTGCTGCACTGCTCCACAGACAAAACTGTAAATTAATAAGAACTTGGCCTCTAAAAGTAGATTATCAGAACCCCCCACCTTCATTTATGACTTTTAAAAAACCAAACAATTAATTGTAACAAGTTGTACGCATTGCCATCCTTCTTCCAATGAAAAAAGTTACCATGATAAATAGCAAAAAAGCAACAAACACAGAGCAATACTGCATGCTCTTGTCAAGTGCAGAATTAACAGAAGATATAATTATGCCTGTATTATACCTATCAAACTAAGAAAAACATGAGGATCTGAAACAGAAATAATAAACAGATAGGAGAAATCAGCCAGAGGCACATACAGCCATAATGTACCAAGGAGGGATTTTTCAGGGTTTAGTGACAGAAGACATTTGGGTTCAGAAACATTTGCCGGGGGCCATCACTTGCTGTGAAAGCTGAGACCATAATGTCTTTCAGTTCTCTTTCGAGGCAGCCTGGCTTGAGTGTGGCCATGCAAGGCTAACACAAGTTAATGAAACAAGTCACAGCATTTTATAATCTGTGCAATTGGTGAAATTGTTTTTCTAGTGTATCCTTTGTTGCTGTATTATCGCTAAATGGACTCTTATACTAGGATGGATCTGCACCTACTGCATCATCATTTAGGAAGACAAGCACATTCATCTGACCATAGGATTTTTTGCTGTATGAATACTGGTTTAATAAGTTCATGTTGGTTGATAAAGGAAAAAAACCCAAGGAGAAGGGGAGGAAGAATGGCTCAGTCTTTCATCTGCTGTGAAGGTTATTGTGGGACAGTGGAGGAGCCACGGGTGCCGAGCCGTGTGACGTGACAGCCTGCAGTGCCTCTGACAAACGGGCTTTGACAAGAGCAATTGACAAAAGCAAGAGCCGGTGCCTGAATTTTAAGGACTCTCTGCTTTTTATTTTTCTTCTTGCTTTCAGGAAGGCTGTTGTCAGACAGCTGTTTGATGCAAAGCAGACTGATATATTACGCAGTCCCTGTGGGGATCTGAGGGAGATGAACATACGATCTAGCCCACCTTCTGGCCACCCATTTTCAACACCTCACACAGAGGGTGCCCAGTGGCCCCTACCTAGCCTCCTGCCGTGCTTCAGTGCTGGTGGGTCATCTCCCACCTCTAAGGGGCCCGTGAGAAGAGCTACATCCATTGCACTAACAATCAAACCCTGCCTGATTTCCCCATGGTACCTGGCGGGAAATTCCCTCTAAGCATCTGTAAAACTAATTTAGGCTTTTCCTCCTAACCCCCACATAAAATGCTCCTTTCTGCAGGGCCTGCAAAAATAGACACAACTTCTGGATGCAGAGAAGACAGTTTATGACACTAACCAAAATTAACTCCTTGTTACCCTCTGCTTCTCCATTTGTTTGCTGTAGGCTGCAGTATCCTTGGGAGAAGAACTGTCTTCATTGTGGGTATTTGCACAGCACTTAGCATAAATTCCTCGCTGGTCCTTGAAGAAGTCTTCCAGGCATTCCAGCTACCCACATAATATATTAAAGTAACAAGTAGCTCTCTCACAGGGATTTAGCTGGGATAGGCATGCATTGTTCATTCCTCTAAAATCCTGTTCTTTTTATTTCCTTCCACGTATTTAAACAATCAGTATTTTCATTTCAGGCTCTTTTCCACACCTTGTGGGATCTTCCCAAAGAAAAGAACCAGGATTCCGAAATCTTGCTGATCCTGGTTAACAGATATGTGTATGTGGAGGACACACACCCTGAGCTTCATCTGTGAATCAAGAGCTCTATAAAATCCTACCCCTGCTTCTGTTTTCCCAGCAGATATTTATCCTCTGTGTCTGTTTTCACAGCAGACTCAAGCAATGAGCTTGGAAGGGAGTCAACACTTGTGGGCTATGCCAGCTTTAGGGATGCTTTACACACATGGAGCTGCATGGAGGAAAACCTAATCTTAACCTTTCATTTCAGTGGTTTCACCTTAAAATAGAATTTATAGATTTGTCTTGAAAAATTAACAACATAAAACTTCATATCCAATTGGTGACTGATACACAATTCAGCCAAATACTAGAAATGCAGGATGAGAAGGGACAAGCTGGGCCAAGGTGCCCAGACCCTGAGTGGAACAAACAACCAAACCCTACCTGAGAGTTCAGAAAGGCAGGCAGAGAGTTCAACCTTCATGTGGGAGTGTACTCGGCATCCATGAAAAAAATGAACATCAGAAGTGAAAAGTCCCAAAGCCATCACTGCAGCATGCCACAGGGAAAAAAACAAGGAGTCTGAGAGAAAACCAAGCCCATAGTATAGCCGGAGAGACAAAGAAAGCCTGGAGGTGCAGTTGGTGAGAAAGGAAGGGGATTGTGGGCTGCAAAGGGGTCTTGGCTGTGTGGCATCTAAACTGTGTCTGGAGGGCCTTGCACAAAGCTTTTCCATCAATTAGAGTTAGAGTTAGGGTAAGGTTTTGGTTTTAGAGAGGCTGACAGAAAAAACTTGGATGTGCCATTAGAGGAAAGGAAAGTGTGAGTTGACAGAAGAGCTTGACTAAAAGATATTTTTCAACTTGAATAAAGCCCTTGTTTGGAGTTTGATCATCAGTTAGGACTATGTTTGGGAGAGGGATAAATTAAGGACTTGCAGTTGGAATTAGGATAGAAAGAGGCTGGACATGAGTAGTATTGTGTTGCTCAGACAGCTTGGCTGTGAGATATTTTTCCGTACAGCAATATCCAGATGATCTTCTCTGAAGGCGATGTCACCATTAGGTTGGCTGTTGACATTATGGTCGGAAGAGGGAGAGGGCTTGGATGATCATGTGGATGGAAAATAGCTGCCCGAGGGAACTTACTGCTGCCAAGGGAACTTGGTTGCAAGATTTTTTTGGGGGGGCTATGTCTGGGTAACCTGTCCAAAGGTCAGCCTTCCTGGAGGGTTACAGTTAGGGTTAAGGTTGAGGGATGGAAGTGAAGTCATTGTGTGCAGCAGGAAAGGTGTCTGCAAGGGCTTGGCTATGAGATACTTTTTTGTAAGAGTTAAACATGTCCAAAGGCTGTCCCTCAAGTAAGGTTAAGAGAAGGGCTAGGGTTGAGGAAGGAAAGCAGCCTGGAGTTGCTGTTGACTTGTGGATGGAAAAGGACTGCTCAGAGGAAGTGTGGTACCAAGAGAACTTGATTGTGAGTTATTTTTCAGTTTGGGCGATGCCTAGGGTATCTTGTCCAAATGTTGACCGTCAGTTAGTGTTAGGGGTTTGGGTTAAGAAAGGGAGATGGCTGGAGGTGCTGTATGGGGGTGGAGAAGGCATCTGCAAAAGGGAAGCATGGGCTGCCAAGAGAATTTGGCTGCAAGGTATTTTTTTATTTTGACAATCCCTGGAGCTACAGAAAATGGTAGTGTAGGCTTGGGGTTATTCTTTCTGTTTAACCTTCTCCTAGTGTCCCAACTACAAATCTGTTCCTACGTGTTGCACAGAGCCCTTATCTGCATTGCAGGGCTGGTTTGAAAATAACCATTGTGTTTCTTGGTCATGATTTGGGAGTGAAGGTGTGGGAGTTTTATTATCACAGATTAGCTCAACTGTGAAGTTTTAAACAATTCTGTCTAAGAGCAGCTCATTCCACCTCCCTACTGCTACACGCTATCCCAGCAGCCCGTCTGTTTGCAGGGCAATTTGGCTGCTTCCGCCCCTTCTGACAGCTCACGGGATTGCTCAGGGGCTGGACATGGCCCCATGGCACATGGTCATGGGGTTACAGCATGGCACTGCTGCTGGGGACAAGCTTTTCTGGAGAGAGTGCTCCTGGAACCTTGCAAGAAGGTATTGTCCCAGCTGCAGCTTGAGAGATGACCTCTTCCCCATCACGGTCCTTGAGCCATGTGGAGTGTGGGCTGCACCGGTGTGCAATAAAACTGGGAGCTCAAGAGTTGGAAGAGCTTCTGGAAGAAGTGACTGCTGTATCTCACCAGATCAATTGATTAAAATACTACCCACTTCAGTTTTGCTGCTGGCATTCTCTCCATTGGGGCAAGTCCCTGAAGCTTAGGGAAAAAAAATGAGGATGAGGCTCACCAAAGACACCACATCTGGTTGCAGCTGCTCTCTGTTATCACCTGCAGTGGAGCACAGGGGATTTTCAGAGTTCCTTGAGCAGAGATAGCTTTACCCATGCACCTGGCAGCTCCACATTTTGGAAAGAAGTAACCATGTGGAAAGAAGTAACCATGTCTGGAGATTTCATTCTTCCCTGCAAGCCAGGCTGAAGCATAACATGACGTCTAACAGCAGCACTTACACTGTAAGTGCCATGAGGCTTTCAAGAGAGTTTTCTTTAACTGGCTTTAACTTACTCTACTGCTCCAAATATCCCGGCCTTCCCAGGGTATGCAATCACCTAAAGAAGTACCAGTTCACGTTTTTTGGGTTTTGGTGGGTTTTTTTCTCCCCCCCATGGAACCAGGAAACAGTTCCAATACAGTAAAGTACATGTTAAACTTAAATTCATGTCCATAATACATGCTTTGCTGGACTGGGGGAAATGTAGACTTCTTAGCTAGTCAGTGGCAGACTTACCTCAATTAGGAGGATATAACAGTCCAGTAGAATCTATTTTACAGACATGCCCTGAGGTTTTAAATTGTCAAGGTCTTCTACATAATTTGAATGAAACTGCAAAGCTGCCCTGTGGCTCCTGCACTTCAGTCGCTTTGGGGCTGTGTCCTCCTGTGCTGAAACAAGTGGGAAAGAGAGAACAACAGAAGAAAAGGCATTAAAACACTTAGCACCTACCACAAATGCAATTTGCATCTCAGTTGTATTGTAGACAGATTAGCTAAAATTTCCCAATGATAGTCGAAGATAAATGAGATGTGTCCCCATTTACACACACACACAAAAAAAAAAGGAAATAAAGATTGGAAAAGCCTGGTTTTCATGCCTAACAGGGGCTCAGTATTCCTCTTAGATATAGCAGGAGGTGCTGGGTTTGTGCCTTTGGAAGCACCATAGGAAACACCTGGTGGGATATACATCCAGCCCAGACCCCCCCAGGGAACGATGACTCAGAGTAAAACCCGCTCCTGTGGGCATCCCTGCTGCGTTTCCACTCTGCTGTCCTTGCTTAGACTACATCAGCTCATCAAGAAATTGCAGGCTGCTCCTCATTATCATGGAAACTCTGTTCTTCAATCGGAAATCAGAAATGCTATTTTCCTACCGGCGCTAGCATTTAGGCTCGCTTGTGTTTCCCTCACGATCTCTAATGGGAAACAATGACAGAAAAAATTATGCCTGACTCATGCCTTTACTGATTCATGCCTGAGGAGCCCCAGCAGTGGGAAAAGCCATGCAGATAGTCAGGGAGAGCTGTTATTTGGTAGGTTGAGGAACATTTGCATTTCTCTTCACACAGCCTCTTGGCATTTCACGGTCTGTGGTGCGGGTAAGTGTCTAACACAAAGTCGTGAGGGGCAACCTGGAAGCCCTTCACCCTAAAGTCACACAGCTGCTGTCAGTGAGGAGCCTCTTGGATTTTTCCTGGTCAGAGTATCTGGGAAAACAGGTGCCCAGCACAATTTGTTGTCACAAGTCAGCAAGCAAGGGCCAACAAGTTAGTCTTATCTTATGTGAAGCTTTCAGGCGTATCACAACATTTCTGTTCCCAAGTGTAAGAGGACAGGACAGTCCCCGATTTGTGGGATTTTTTGTCCTATACCCTTAACAAAAGCAACCGTGTTCTTGGGGCAGCTGAAGAGCTTAGCAGATACCAGACACGCCACCAGCAGATACCAACTCACGCATGGCAAGGAGAGGTTGTACTGGACTAGGGGCTCAGGGAGCCTGTGCCCCAGGCTGCTGCTGAAGGAGCCACAGCCCAAAATCACAGCCCACCCAGGGCCGCCATGGGCCTCATAATGCAGTTCCATCCTATATTGCATGCCTCCTCTGTCCAGCTGGACTATGTCCCAGTACTTTCTTCTTGTTCATGCAGCCCCAAAACAGCACAGCTTGGCGCACGCATTTATTTGCTCTGCCCTTCCAAATCCATGGTAAGCTACGCTTCAGGGCCAGAAGAGCTTGTAATCTAAACAGGACAAGAAATACAAACAAGACAGGATAATGTCCCCTCAGGAGAGAGGCACATGGGAGTGATTGATGAGGGGAGGGGGAAGGGATTGATTGCAAAGAAAGGTTTTATGGCAATCATTGGCCTAATAGAACTAAAATAGGACAATTTCGTATTCTGAAATTTGTCAGTGCTGCTTTGGGTGACCTTTGGCAAATCAATTAATCTCTGTCTGTGCCTCTGGTAAATGGGAATAATACAGCCTTGCTGTCTGGAGAACCCATGGTAGTTCTCAGATGAAAGATGCTTTATTGGTACCAGTATCATCCTTTATTGTCATTAGCATGATAACAGATCTATCACCTAGCAACAGAGCAGCAACTCTCTCCCCACTCTGGTTATCCATGTATTTTTCTTCAGTTTTGTCTCTCTAGCAGTCTGCTTTTCATTTGGAGAGACTTTATAGCCTGTGACTGTCTTCCCTTAAGGTTGCCTGCTACAGACAAGCACAGCTGCCATGTCCCAAGTCCCACTCCCCCTCTTCCTACCTCCTTATATTCCCCCATTTTGCCTCTTCCCGAGCCCTGCTGTACATGTGAGCGGTGAGAGAGTAGCACTGTCAGCTGATGCAACAAACAACATTTGCTTCTCTTAGCTAAGGCACCTCAGCAGAAGTCTTGAGCTTTGAAATATAAGTATAAACTTTACGTGAACTTTAAATGTAGTTATTTATCAGATTTGCACAGATTACAGAAGAAAAAAGTTAAAAATGGCAATCAGGAAAGTTTCTAAAATCTTGCAGTAGCAACCATTTTCACAGACATCTAGGCATCAGTTTTAAGGACAGAGATACACATAGGTAAATAGCACCAACAACTGAAGACCAGGAGCCCTGTGGTGCCTTACAGATGTGACAGGAGCAGTCCTTCCACCCTCAAGTGGTACATAGACCAACTGAAACCACTAAGACTATTAGCATGGAGAAAGGAATAAAGGAAAAGGCAAGTAAATAGAAAAAGCATTTTACTTCCTTATCCAAGAGAAGCCATTCCTAATACTTATGGCTTGCTTAAACTAGTTATGGAAACAGTTTTGCTAGTTAGAGAAAAAATTTTTAAAAACCCCAACACTTGCAACCGAAATCTCTGGTGCTTGATCTGGGTCAGAACCTGAATTCAAAATCAGATCTGTCAGTTCATTACTGTGGCAGCCATAAGTTACCTTACCTCCACTGAGTTCAGTGAGGCATCACCAATGTCCTTTATCTAAAATGCATTAGGCTAAAAATACTTTTATTTACTTTTCTACTTTATCTCTCTTTTTTGAAGTGCTCATCTCTCTGATTTGAGGGAGGATGATCCTGTAGCCTAAAACATGAAGACACACCAGTTCTGCTTGTACTGCAAGATACTTCAAGGACTGCTATTCCACTACCCTTTGGGGGTGAGAGGTTTGGTAGACTTAGCTTCTCTCCTCGGGGGTGACTGCTGTAAAACAGCACTGCCCCTGGGTCACCAGTCTGACACTTCCCAGGAGGATAATATGCTAGCAGGATGTTTATTGCCCAGTAAACCCCATGCTGTTCCCTTGGGTTGTTGCTGTAAGGCAGGGCGATTGCTGGCATTCAATGCAAATGCAGTTCCTTTCCAGGGGAAGGGACAGGAGGGGGTCTGGGTTTCAGATATTTCTGGGTGCCAGTGCTGTGCAAGAAACGTACCCTTTCTGTCTCAGAAGATGCCTATCAGGAGGACCACAGATGTTCACTCATGGAGCTGATGCATCTATTATCATTAGGTTTCCTTTTAGAGAAAACTGTTAGGACCATTGATTTTTCAATAGCATTTGTGCTTTTGAGTGGGTTTTTTTGTGCCCATTTCCTTCTCAGAGGTCCTCTGGTCTCATGTGTGAAAAGAAATTATGGTTTTGACATCTCAGTTGGCTGTGAGGATCCATCTCCCCAACCTTGACTTCCCCCGTTTTCTGCAAATTGCTGCTCAAAGAAGCTTTTCTGAGTCCTGGCAACTTTTCCCCCTTTTTCTGTTCTCAAAGTGAGAAAAAAAAAAAAAAACCCAACACTGGAAGACAAGAAAATGCGGAATAAACAAAAACTTCTTCCCTCCGCCTCTTCCCATTGCCCTCTGTTCAAGCATGGCAACTTTGGAAGGGCTCCTTGCTGGAAGGCAGGCTATTTTTGTACTGCTTATGCAGCAGCACATCAAGGAATAAAGCCAAAGAGACCAGGCCCATTGAATGGGAGGCCAAGTGCATTTGACTCAACATTGCTAAAGAAGCAGATTTTACTAGGAGCTGCAACTTCTCTGAAGATACATACAGAGGTACTCAGCCGCCTCACTCAGTCAGCAGAGACAGGTTGGCTCCTTCCCAGGGCAAACACAGATCATTCAGTCGTGCTCCTCCATCGGCTGACTCAGAGATGGAGCCTGTCTCTCCCCATTGACTGGGAAAGAAGATTCACTGCCTGGTTTTGTGAGCTTAGTGCAGTGCAGGAGTGCCTCAGTGCAGGAGTTATGAATGTCTCCCACAGCTTGTGCTGGTCAACATCAGCACGTGCATCTGGGTTATGCACAGAGCAACAGAGCAGGCATTAGATTTGATCTTATCTCCCTTCCCATAGGTGTCAGCAGCACATCTTCCCCACACTGGAAAAAACATGTCCCTAGAATGCATTTTACAGCCCAACAGCTACTTGCTCCCTGAGAAACAGCTTATACAATAGGCATAGACTAGGGACAAATACAGAGAAACATAAGAATCCTTGCGCACAAGGATTTTTTAGAACTTGAATAAAAACAAAATAAAACAACTAAACCACCAAATTAAGAAGAAAGCAAAGAAAAAGAAAAGGCTTCAATGCTTGCTAGGGATTTGAGAAGGACCGAGATGATAAAATTAAGAGCCAGCTGGAGTAGCTGGTTGCATTTTAAAGGGAGCTAGGCAGGGGGAGGGGAGGAAAAGGGGGAGGGACAGCACTGCATGAGCAAAGGGAGTAATTAAGTCAAGCCTCCCACAGATCAGTTCCACGGCTGGCGTCTGGGGAGCCTGTGGAGGACACAAACTTTGATTGAAGCTTTCCGACAGCTGCAGTGGTCACAGCACCTACAAGAGCACAAGCTCTACCTTCTCTAGCTCCCAGTGTATTTTCATTAATCTTCTAGGAACAATGCGGTTTCTGCCACTCCTGCATCCCTGTGAGTGGCAGCTGAGCTTGGCCAACAGTGCAGAAATGACAGTGGAAGACAGACGTACACACTGAGGGACACAAAACAATTTAAGTTTTGTAAATCTGCCTGCTCCCACTTATGCTGTGTGTGTATCAGGTAACAGACACTAACTTGTGAGTTATATATTCATGTACAGTAATATTCACATATCATAAATATACAGGAATATATGACTGTAACCCTGAAGTTAAATTACTAGTCATTAAAAGATACATAACCCTAATGACCTAGTAGCTCTTTAAAACTCTGAAGGCACAGCAGCTACTCCAACGCATCGATTACTTTTTTTGCCCAAAGATGAAGAAAACTGCACACAGTTGTATCATGTTTCCAGGTCAGTACCTGGACCTAAGCAGTGCTGTCACCATGGTGCTGTCGCTTGAGACTGAAAATGACAAGGGAAATTGCCAGCAGTTTGCCTTTCTAGTCCCTAATCACCTGAGAACAAATTACAAACCACAAAGGTTTTAAGAAACTGATTTTTAAGGTTTCATTTAACATGCCTAAAAGGACTTGCAGTAAGGATGCTCAGTGTAAAATGCTTGTAAAAATTGTTCTCAGGGCGTCAGCATCCCTTTAAATAGGCTGAGTCTGATCCTCTGTAACTGCCATATAATCCTATCCTTCTAATATAGGATGCACAGGTAACTAATCGGTTTTGTAATCTGGCTGTGAGCTAAAGTTTTGGTGTTTTCATTCGAAGAGGATTGCAGGTAACTGAATAAAGATGAGACGTGACTCCCTGAAGATGACACTGTCCACGCAAGCTGCTCTCTTGGCAACCATAGTTTGAAAAGCAGAAAATATCCATAGAAAAGTATGAACTGGGAAGAGGAACAGTTGCCTGAGCACACAGATGCTAGGCTCTTCCAGAATGCATCTGCAAAGACAGAAAATGTGGAGGATATTTGTTTTATGACATCCTTTCTTTCCTGTAATGTTTGACCACCCTTAAATCATTCTCATAAGAAATTTGCCCAAGTATCCCACAGAAGAGGCGGTGAGTGGGCTCAGGTGAATGCCACATTCCTGTTTCCTGGCAGGATCGTTCAGCAAGCACTGCGAAGATTTTCATCCTCTGAGGCTGTCAGCCTGTGCCTTCTCATCACTTCTTCATTTGGATCAGGTGTGGAAGGCAGGGAAGCATCGTCTTCCATGAAATCATTCGTTTGGGTTATAGGGGGAATTCTCCATCTCTGCCTCAGTCCCGTGCTGTTGCCTGAGCACCTTCCACAGACCTGGAGAGACTGAGGAGCCACAGCAGTACCACAAAGCAGGTCCACTGAATCAGCTGTGTCTCTCTCCAGTTTATTACAAGCAAGGAGGCCTTCTGCTTCTGCATCCGATTTCCCCTGCCAAGTCACGATGCCCTGTCTGTGAAGGTACAATTAATCACTATGGAGACTGTTGCAAAGTCACCAATTTGAGCTTAGTGTTTCAGCTGAGCACTAAGCAACAGGTGCGGGGTGGCTTTTTAGAAAGAGGGTTTTTTTTCCCACTGGTGTGCAGTGCCCGAAAGCAAAGAGAGGTTTTTCCCTCCCAGCTAACTGTAAGCACGCAGGTCAAACGTTCAGGTGGGATTTTCCAAAGCAGAAAAGTCTGTAGGACATGGATCAAGCCCCTGTCACTGGTGGAGGTGGTGGGAATCAGGGCGCCTTCATCAGAGGAACAGTCGGATTTAGATTTGTTTGGAGGGTCTCCCATTCTTTGTGCTATGGAGGTTCTTAACCCCATGGGAAAACTCTGCGCTGTATATAAAGCCTTGCAATGGCTTGCTCGAGGGGTTATCTCAAAAGGCAGAGAAATCAGAAATCTAGAGCTGCAGGTATGCAGGGTCCCACGGTGGGTCTATGGGGGTGGGTGGAGGCAGACCTCAAGTTGCCATGTCAGGACTCCCAGTTGGGACTGTACCAGAGGCCAGATAGCCGTAACAGCTTAGGAACACAAAACCTGCTGAGTGAAGCATTGTGCTTTTCGGCAGCTGCAGCATGTCTGGGTGTGCAGCCCCTGGGGAGCAGCATGTCCTCCCTGGTGCTGGCATACAGTCTGAAATGCAAGAACCCAGAATAAAACCTGGGCTGGGGGCAGGGAAGGGAACATTTTGCTGTCACTTACAGGTACAGTAAGTATGTTACATGCTCTAATCACAGCCCCAGGCCATCTGCCAGCCCAGCTCCTCACACGAATGCTCCCAGAGAGGGAGCAGGAGCATCTCTTATTGCCCTACTTTTCGCTACAAGTGCAGCGGTCAGATGCTGTTCTGCCAAGCCCTGAATGAACACGTCTTGGAGGTAGGATTAGCACATACCTTGGGCACTTGAGTCCTTTCCTGGTGCCTTTGGCACGGGCAAACTGGGGGACTTCACTCAGCTGTAGGTAGTTTAAAGGATCCTGGAGTGCAGACCTAAATATGTCATCTTTTCCATTCGGTAAAGAGAGCACAGATCTGAGAAAAAAAGAAAATTCGGAGCATCTATGGGATTTGCCAGATCAGAGACAAACTGCATTGAAGCGCTGGCAAGTCCTTGATGAATTTGCACAGACAGCTCTGCCCCATCCCTGCCCCCTCAGCAAGTTCACTTGACATCAGATCCGGAGGAGAAGGAGAACGACAACCGTGGCTAAAAACTGCTTATGTATTAAATGCTCTGCACATTTCAGCAGCCTTGGGGAGGGGCCAAATCTACAACCTGACAGGCACTCTGTGAAACAGCAGTGATGAATAACTGTATCCAGAGGCACCCCAGGATAGCAAGGCAAGCATTTTTTAACCAGGTGCTGCTGATGCAAAGCCTTCAGCGCAGCTCCATGTGAAACTCCCAGGGCAGTCAAAGGTTCATATCCTCACCACGCTGCTGGGAAAGAACAGGGGGGGTTCACTTCCAGATGCATCATCCATGGATGAAATACTTAAATGAAATGCTGTGAAAGGAACCCTTGGGGTATGGTAATATATTGTCCTTGTAAGGCACAAGACAATCAGCCCTATTTTGGGGCTCTGCTTCACCCCGATTCTGTTACTGCAGACTTACAGTAAAGACAGTCAATGTAGACCCTGAGTAATCATTCCCTTTCACTTACCCAGTGGTTTCTTGATAGGACAGACACACTGAAATACCTGTCCACAGTGCCACAATGCAGTTTTGTTGCAGAGGTATGCCAAATACTTCCCAAAGGAGATGCTGCAGAGCCCACCCTCTCTTGCTCGCAGCCAGAGGCACATAAACCCTTACAGACACACACACATCTCCATGGGATTTAAAGCAGCTCTGAGGCTGCTCTGCCTATGCTAGGCCGGAAACAGTCTCCAGGTAGCCCTGCCTGGTGGGGACCCTCCATTTACGTTCCCTGTCCACCCTTCAAGTGTTGCACCAGCTCCTGAAACTGCAATGGAGATACTCCAGCTGAACTGAGTGTTGTGGAGCAAGTACTGAAAGGCTTTCTGGTTCAGCAGAGAAACCCAAACCACAGCTGCTGGAAAAGTATAAGGCATGCTTTTAAAAGCATTATTTCCAGCTATTTTTCTAAGCTCAGGAAGGAGAAAGGTTAGAAGTGGTTTCAGTTTTGGGAAAAGCACCAGATACATTCCCATTTTACCTAAATCCATGTTCTCAGACTTAGGCCGTATGTCACTGGTGGTGTGGTAGCCCCAGAAGATCATGGGGCTTTGCACTGCTACATATCTCTTCAAAATAAAGAAGTTAGGCAGATATCAACACTGGCATAATGGAGGTCTGAGATAGCAAGAGCCACTGATGAGGCAGGAGTTGTCTTTAATGCTGCAACCAGCGAACCACCCCCGTCATTTCCCCAGAAATATGTGCAGTTTCTACTCATTCTAAAAATGTTTATTTTCTGAGGTTGTACTGCTTCATTATGAGGAAAAAGTCATTAAACAATAATTATTTAGCCTTATTTCTGGACATGAAATTCTCTTAGCTACAGAACATCATCCAGGACACATTATTTTGCCAGTTTACATTCTTAAACGCTTCCACTGCCTAAGCATCAACATCTTTTCATCTAGGTCTTTGTACCAAGACACCTACACTAGCTGCAGTGTTGCCTCTAGGAGTCTTGAGGCTGCAAAAATTTTAATAGCAGATTAAAAACCTTTCAGATTTGCTTGTGAGAGATTTGGGCCAGAAGCACTGATGTCCTGTCACAGTTATCACTGCACGCTGACGGAGCACTGCCCTGTTCCTGGCAACTACAACGACACCTTTGCCCAACCTTGCTGTGTCCTTGTTCTCCCACACAGGAGAAACAGAGATTTTCCTGCCTCTGGCACTCTTGATGTAAAAGGTCAAGCAGGTTTTGCTACAAAGGCTGAGGCAGACCCATTGCTGAAGCAAGCACGTGAAGATTGGTGTACTTTGACATCTGAAATTTTCCTTCACATTTAAACAAAGAAACAGGCCTTTGACGTCTGTTTCTGAGCTATCAGGAAAAGCTCCCACTTGGAAGCAGAGCACCTGAAGGTGCAGTTCTGCAGGACTTTGGACTGGTCGCAGGGACTGCCCTGGCCAGTTGGGTGACACCCTACACCCCATCTGTGTGCTCCCATCCTCTCTCAGATGCAAGAATGTATATGGGTGACAGGGAGCTGAAAACTAACCCAGCAAATAAGTTAATTATTTCTTAGCTCAGTCACCTCCTGAAGCTGCTCATTTTGAAGTGTCAGAAAACCAGACCCAGGGTGGGAGAGGGCAAAACGGGTCAGGAGAGCTGGAGGAGCGTAGTGGACACCAGAAGAAAGGGGAGGATGGTCCAGTCACAGCCTTGGTTTTGCGAGGATCCAGCTGTGGGAGAGCTGCCCCTCATCTACTCCGTGTCTTCCCTCCATGCACCCTCTGGTTTCGTTTGTCTGAGTTAATAATTAGTGTGGTGACTCTCAGAGAAAGCAACACATAACTGTCCTTGCTGAGATGGTTTCTGCCATGCTGCTGCTCCATGTACACCCATGAACACCAGTATGCAGCAGAGTACAGGATAAAGTTAGATTTTCCCTACAAAACAAGCCCAAATGAAGGAGGTCTGCTCCACTCTGTGCTAATAAAGCAAGCATCCAGCAGTACTTTCAGAGCTGCATATTTTATCCTGAGGTCATTTGTGCTCAGCTGTAAATGAAATCTTCCCTCCTGTTCCTTCTGGACAGGAAGGACATCTCTGAGGGAAATGTCACTTATTAACTTTTCCTTTGGCATTTCCCAGGCTCCACTCGCCTCCAGTTCCCGCAAGGCAGCACTGATTAGTTCTACATCCCAGTTCAGCCCATCTGAGCTGCTCACATGCCCCGTGCATGCCCCATGTCAACTGCTGTGCACCACTCATTGCTATTGATATTGACATCAGCTGGCAGAAGCAGCACCTTCCCACCAAGGAGATATTCTCCCTTGTGCATCCCAAGTCACGCTGACCTCAGTGGCCTAAGATGCTGCTGTATTTTAGAATCATAGAATCATTTTGGTTGGAAGAGACCTTTAAGATCACCAAGTCCCACTGTCACCTTAGCGCTGCCAAGTTACCACTAAACCATGTCCTTCAACACTACATCTACATCTATTCATTTATTCCCATTAAACCTGCAGATCACCCTTACTGAAGGGTATCGCACGTGTCACCTCATTTGTGGGCTCAGGCCAGTGACTAGTAGGAAGAAACCCTCTACAGGCAAAGCATGAGCTGCACAGAGGGATGGGGAAGTCCCATTAACTGCTCCACAGGAATGATGCAGTTTGTTGTCGTCTCCCAGGGCCAAGATTCAGGTCCAGGGCTTGGGGCCTATGGAATCTGCTTACTCCAAGGACTATTTTATCTGTGACAAGGAGCAAGAAAGTCACACCAAAGCCCTGGCCTCCATAAGCCCACTTCCCCCAGCCAGGCCTCCTCCACCTTCCCCCTTGCTGTCAGCCGGTTCTCAAAGCCACCATCTGAAGGACCCAGCCCAAAGGCCACCTTCTGCAGTGGCCACCTGCTGACTGGCAGGATGGAGGCTTGTCCTCTTTCCATTCTCTCCTCTTCCAAGGTGCTTGATAAAACAGCTGTGCATATTAAAATGTTGGCTGCAACACCCTCTAGGCTGTCATTTCCATAAATAAAGGCTGCGCTTGTAACTTGCAATTTTGCTGCCTGCTTAAGGAACTAAATAAGAAGGTTTGTGTTGTGCATGGTTGTTAAGAAGGTAAGCCTCAAACTCGTCAGTAAAAAGCCTGAAGTTTTTATCAATAGCCCTGGGGTTCAATGTAAAATCTAATTAATCCATAAACCATCACAAATTGGTGGCCTCTGCAGGGACTAGAGAATTAAGCACCAATTTAAGACATTTTCTGTTCAGATAGCTAACTCCTCCATTCAGAAGCCATGCTGTGTAAATGGACTTTTTCACCCCTCTAAAATTGTTTCACACGAATATTTGACTTAATTGCTCTTTGGAAAGTGATAATCAATAAATATGAGAGAGGAGCTTTTGCTGGGGGAGTTACAAGTGCCCCAATTAAAATGTTAGGTCAGAAGATCCTACCAGTTTTACGGACATTGATGCTGGGAGGGGGTTCTGCTCCATGTTGTCTTCAAGGGTGGCTTCCCATTCCCCCCTCCCAAACTGATAGTGGGAGGATGAGCTTCTGCAGGATGAGGTCCAAGACCTGCAAGTGCTTCGTGGAGGACTTCCCACCAATGCTGATGGGTGCTGATCATACACAGCAAGATCACATCAGAAACTTGTCTCATCTTTCACAACCTTCAGTAGCTCTGTGTCCCATCCTCAGTT
Source organism: Nycticryphes semicollaris (assembly GCA_013400055.1). Taxonomy (NCBI): domain Eukaryota; kingdom Metazoa; phylum Chordata; class Aves; order Charadriiformes; family Rostratulidae; genus Nycticryphes; species Nycticryphes semicollaris. The sequence goes on along the minus strand of VXBJ01001371.1, from coordinate 84,634 downwards.
TTCACTTAGCCATTGTGGGGGGTGGCTCTGCCACCTGCCCCCCCAAATTCCTCTTTTGCAGTGCTGAGGTCTTCAGGGAATTGAGCTGCTAAAACAACACAGCCTCCTCTCAAAAATCTGCTCACTGCCATTTTTCAAAGACTTATGATCTGGTCTGAGGTGGGTGGCTCTCATGGGGATGGATAGATCACTTTCCAGCACAAAGGCCACCTGCAGACGCTTTGAAGGCTTTCTGAGGAAGGGTTTGTACTCAAAGACAGAAACGGCAATGAGCTTGTGAACCTGGCAAATGCAAATCTGTGTTCTGCCCCCAAGCCCTGTCCTCTGAAGTGCCAGAAACATTTTAGCTAAATTAAAACAGTGTTTTAAAAGTGGAGCCACCAAAAAAACCCCTGTAATTTCAAATGGCTAATGTTGGTGTGGTAGACAGAGGAATGTCAGGCCGCTGGCTTGCCCTGTAGCAGGGTACATGGATGTGAGTTTTGCTGCACGAGCACCCAGGTAATTTCTGCTACTGGGTAAATGCCTCACACACTGGATATCAGTGTGTATTGGATATCCCCCTCAATAACACTCAGGTCGATGTTGGGTGGAAAGGATATTTTTGGTATGGATCCCAGATCTGTCCATCCCTCTGTCAGTCTCTTGAATAGTGTCAGCCTTGGCAGCTGCTTTCAACCAAAGATCTCTGAAATCCAAAGTTTTCACAGATTTCATGAGGATCAGTGACTGGGTAGGTAAAGAGACTCGTATCAGCTCAGGGGGATGCACAGGAAACATGAGTCCAAGGCTACATGTGGGCAAGTCCAAAACAAATTGGCTGGGGACAGGGGGAGAGATGGGAGGGAAAAAAATCCATTTTATGTAACAGCCATTCCTATGCTAGAAGCACAAGACAACACTTCTGTTTTCTTCTGTGAAACAGAAAGAGGGAAGCTATTTTAAAATAAAGCCTCCAATAGCTTGTCTTTTGTTTTAGATTGAGTGTATCTTTTCTGGTTGTAGTAGATAAAATGACTTGGGGGATTTTTACATTTATATGTAGAAAAGAGAGCTATTAATGCAAACATTAATGAATATATTTGTTTATAATCTATATCTCAAAAATGCAGTAGTCCTGCTTTTAGGTATTAACCAAAATTTTCAAAGAAGTTCAGAACCTCACTCCTAATCAATAAACCTCTTCTGGTTTCTTCTCTCTTGGGCTTTTCACTGCCTTGGCATCAGCAGATGGACAGCAGAGATGCTCAGGTAAATTCCAACTCCTGCTCTAGGTTCTATCCTGATGCCCTTTTTTTCTAACAACACCCAATTGTCTGTACCTCAGTAACAGAAAGCATCATATTTCAGGCTTGTTTTGATAATAAATATTGAAAGGACTCAAAATTATTTCACCTGTCCTCTCTCTACATACATCTGCAAGCCATCTTTCTGGAAGACAATTACAGGCAATGCAAACATGCCCTGGGAAGCAGATGCTAATGTACGTGGCTTAGGAATCAACGCTCAAGTGGCTCCCTTGACGGAAAACCTGCTGCAAGCAAGATACTCACTCACTTCTGAGCACATTTCTCTCAATGAGAAGTGATGACGTGAAGTTGAACCCTCTCCCAGTATTCCCCCACGCTATTCCTCCTTGGGACCTCCTCCGATGCAAGCGATTCACATAACCAGGAGGCAGGGAGCTTGCTGAAGGACCATGGAGTCACACTTAGTAATGAATTTGCCACACAGCCGTCTTTCTGCACGTGAGTGATTTGTAGCTCTGAAGTCCACAGAGCTATGGTAACTTTTTAATAGGAAAAACAGGCCCTGTTGCTGTACCCGGCAGTTTTGTTATGTTCCAGGGAAGCTGTGTGGAAGGGGAAACAAAAGAGAAAATTGACTGGTTTTGACCACTGAGAATTAAAAATGCAGGGAGGAGGCAGGCAAACACCAAACTACCGCACACAGCAGTAGTGTCCCTGAAATTTCTGCTCACTTCTTGATAAGCAAGGCCCCTATGAGCCTGGGCTGCTTCCAGCAGTAAAGTTTCTAGCTTAATCACAAAAGAGCAAATAAAGTGTAGGAACGTTTTGTCACACCAGCTATAAAGGGGGTGTATTCTTTATGACAAGCAGCAGCCCTAGTCCCAGCAACACACCAAGTCTACCAGCCAGCCTCATGCTCTGCCCAGTAGAAGTAGAGCAAAGCTATACAGACCACTGAGTCTTTCTCCCCTCTCCCTCTCTCATACCACAGCCATGTTGCTGGCCTGGGCAGATTTGTGCTGGGCTGTCTCCAGGCAGTAGCTAACGAACCATCTTACTGATGCACCAGGGACTGAAAACTCTCCTGCAAATGCAACCCAACCTTTTTGCAGCTACACGCCAAGGGATTTTGTTGCAAAGATCAAGTGATGTCAAGTGCAAAAGTACAAAAGCAACTGTTATTTACTTTTAGGATCTGCAAACCTCGATACTCAGGAATTTTAATATTTATCAGCCCATTTATAGGAGAAGTACAAATACCAACACCTTTAGCAACAGATGCTGATTTGTGTTGTCTAGCTGAATAAATTCAGCACCTATTATTCCAGTCAGAAGAGCTTGAATAAAATTGCTTTTATCACTACAGATCTTGAACTGCTGTCCAGTGACCAGTTAGTTTGCAAAACCCTCTTTAAACGCTTCACAGCTGCTCCATTGACTCCATTGGGTCCTGCAGATGAACAGTACCTAAAAAGGGCCCCATAAAGCCATGGTGCTTCCACCTTGCATCCAAAGTTCAGCAGTGCTCTTTTCCCCTGTGCACGACCTGAAGTCAAAAGTGCGTCTTCAGATCCATCAAACACGTTCATTTATGGGATCAATGCCAAGCCTATTGCAAACACCAGAAAAAACATCTCAGCTGATTTTGGAGGTCTTCAGATCAGTTGCTGTAGGAAAAAACATTTGTAAAAAGGTAGGAGGATGAAGAAAGAACACTTAGAAGAACTGTGGGCTCAACAACAGAAATGCTCCAACTGAAGCTGCCAAGCTGATCACCAGTTTGCGTGGCAGTGCTAACCTGAGCAAAGGTAGGATCAGTCCCTACAGTTTGAAGATGTTAAATCCAGAAGTGCAGAAAGCTGGTCAGCACATGCTTGTGTTTATATTGCTGTGACTTCCTACAGCTTAATGCGGGGTTCTCATCTGAACTGGCCAACCCTATTCCCTCCCTCGTATCTGGGAACAGCTACGTGTTGCTGAGGAACAACTCATTCTCACCATTTTGGACCTCTGTTTTAAGGTGAGAACTGGAGATAATTATCAGCCTCCACTGGTGACAAGGTCTGGATAACAACCAGAGACTAGATGTGCAACTTGCAGAGGGCTCATATTAAGCAAGGCAAATCCCAGCCTGTGCCTTTTAGCTCTCTTGGGGTTTACAGGCAAGTCAGCAGCCACATTCCAAGGAGTAGCCTCCGATGGGTGAGATAAAGGTGCTGGCAATCCTCTTATCACCTCACAGTCTTGCTGGTTGTTTTTGTACTTAGATAATCCTTGCTACGTAGTGATCTGGCAAACAAATTCAGCAGTCCATGGCAATCTTGTTCGAAAAGTACATATATTTAATAATGATAACAAATACAATTTTGTCCCCTGGAATTTTCACTACTGTATTTCAGTAAGTCCCTTCTATGGTCACTGCAGTTTGACTGTACATAGCTACTGTCTAAGCTGGATACATGGTTATGTTTTAGCAGTGTAGTACTCATATTCTCTATAAATATAATAAAAGATTTAACATTTCTGTTTCAATTCTGATTCTTACACATATTTACTGGGTTTTCACAAAAAATACATGTCTCTTTCCTGCCTCCCCCAACCTTTCATTGGGTTCCAAATAAACCTGAGTTTGTAATTCAAGTCAGTATCTGCCAGCTGTTCAGGTATGCAAATCCAACACAAGCAAAAGATGGGATTTCAGTGGTCCCCACTCGCTAGTTTGGCAGCACAAACATGTTCTTAGTATGAAGTAAAAGAAAATGATTTGATGATTTTAAATGAAAGGAAGAGCTAAAATGGACCCCTGGGATGCAGAGATACTCATACAAATGGTGACATTTTTCAATCTGAAAATTAGTAAAATTATTTCAGAGCTGTCTTTCTTATTGTATTGGGTTTTTTATGCCTGTTATTTTACAGGTAGTTAAGCTACCACAGGGGCAGGTGTCTTCGCTGCTCTGAAGAGTACAAGATGAATATGGACTCCCTCATACTGAAATGATGGGCAGCTTCAGTGTGAGGTGAAGGTCCCATCTGCAGGCATGAGAAGGTGCTCTGGGCGTTCATGCTCTGCTGGCTTTGCCAGCAAGCATTCAAAATGCTGAACCGTTCAGTTCTGTCAGTATCTGGATTAATGTCCAATTTTTTTTCTTGCAGATTTTGATGTGAGACTGAGAATTGGGAACATGCTATGGGCTCTGGGCTCTGCTGGAGACCATCTCCCCTGCCTCTGCTGGCCCTCCTCCCCAGTCCCCGTGTGCATCTCTCATGAAAAGCTTTTCAAATAGGGGAAACTCTCAGCATCTGCACAGACACCAAAGCAATAGGCCCACAAAATTGTTTACAAGAATATTGATAAAAATAGGCCTTCGATTCATGACAATGGTCTTGAGGCAAAATCCCCATCTTCCAGAGACAACCCTAAAAAGAAGACAGTGCCTCTGCTGCTTGGGTTTTGAAATGACATTAAGTGGGTGGGTAGCAGTGGGGCCTACGCAGGCCAGGACTGCCCGCTTGGGAACCAGATTGGAACAAGCTTGGTTGAGATGTCCTGTACACACAAGCAGGTACACAAGCACCATACAGACAAAAGAAAAGGGAAGTATTTGGCTAAACCTTCTAATTTATAAGAGATGGTTTGAAGACAAAAACAAAACCAAAAAAATGCTGCCAACCTCTCAGATATATCATTTACTTAGAAAAAGATGACCGGTATGTAGAACATGATGCCTTTTAAGAAAATTAATCTTTACCACTCATAACAATACTCAATTTTTGGTAACCACTGCATTACCAATCTTGCAGTATAAAATGGCATTGGTACAGGTTCATGTGTCGCTTATGAGTCTTTTTAATTCATTGCAAGCTTTCAGAAGCGCCTTCAGGTGTGTCCAATGCTGCTTTGCTGTAAACAGGGACTAACACAGTCCTGCCTGTAGGTGTGCCATGGAACTAGTACAGCTACAAAAATTGGAGGTGACTAGATTGTTTAAACACGTGCTGCAATGTGAATTTCTATTTGAAGCATCCGGATGCAGGCCCATCATATGAAAGAAACACGCCTCTAGTGCGGTAAATTTCCATGTGATGACATTTGTTTTTAAATAATAACTTTTATTCTGAGTGGCGTAACAAAATCATCATTTTATTTAGAAAAAAAATGATTCCGTTATTAGCTACTTTATGTAATTACAGTAAAATCTGCTTTGACTTCCAATACTCCCACTTTTTCTGAATGTTTAGATCACTTGTGTCTTTTATTCAAGCTTCTACCAACTTCACCTTGGCAGTGCTTGTCAGCAAGCTGACTTTTGACACAGTATCTTGAGTTTTTCCACTTGTCTAGCCATGTGAACAATGCCTGTAAGCAGTACCATGTACTGTGTAGCATAGGCAGGTGGAGCATGGACAGTCTTACCACAGATCCTGGATGGAACCGGCTTTCATGGCACCATGCAGATTACCTTGATGAATCCAACTGTTAATGCTCGCTGCTCTTCCAATCAACCGTACTGCAATATTAGATGAGAGCAGTGAAAATACATATTCACGTAGCTCTTTCAAGACGTGTTTTACTGTACGGTCAGATGTCAAATGCTAATGTTTCTTAACAGCACAAGCAGAGCCCTTTTCTTTAATATGTAGGACATCACCTTCCATATAAGCAGACCTCTGATTTTCTCTGTTGGACCACTGTAGTGTATTACATAGTCACAGTAACATGCCTGTGGCTTTCCCTTGTTGTTAAAAGTAAAAAAGGCTAGGTCCCAGAGAAGAGCAGTGCAAATCCTGGGATGTCAGACTAACACTGGCCACTGACAGCATCTGCTGCATTGAAGGAAATCTGCGTGGGGCTCATCTGCTGCAGCTGAGGCATCCTCGCTTCCAGCGGCTTGTCGCTCGCTGACTGCATCGTCTGGTTCCTCTTCCGCAGCATCTGTCCAATCCCCATCATGGGGAATCTGCCTCTGCTTTTAACACAGTTAGGGCTGCCCAAGGGGTTGTTGGAAACCAGCTGAGTAGGGGACACTGCTTCTTCCTTTCCCGGATATGCTTTTTCTTCATACGTGAAAGAGACTTGGGTGGGGTGGACGGGGGATGTACTCCCTGGCTGAAAAAGCGGAGACAGTGTCCTTTCACTTGAGCTTTTGTAAGGGAAATTCATTGGTGAGCCTAAAACCCTGTACTGATGAGAGGGGGAAACCTGGTCTATTTGGTCCTCTCTGTCGACTGACTCGAAGGAGTGCACAATATTCAGGATGAGAGGAGAGTCCTTCGCTCGGCCCCCGATCCGGGCTGGCTCCTGCTGTGGGGACTCCTGCCTCTTGAGGAGCCGAGGGGTTCTGGGGGGTGGCTGCTGGACTTCCAGGTACTCCAGGGAGCTGGAAGTGACGCAGCCCGTCTTGTTTGCCAGGGGTTCGTGGAAAGGGCTTACCCCACCGCTGGAGTCTGCAAAGCAATCAGAAAAGGAACCAGAAGAGCAGATTGCATTTAATAGCACTGCCTTCTCTGCCTTATGGCAGACAGCATCCAACCTCACCTTTAATAAATTTTAGAAGACCGTGACAAATGCACTAGCTAAAACAAATGGTCTTAAGGATATACTCAGAACCTAATTCCCCGAAACTCATTTGATACTTACATTGTTGTTTCATGGGTAATTTATCTGCCACTTTCCTCAAAGGCAGGAAGAGTGCTTAAACAGAGTAAGACAAAGACATGAAATGGAAAACCACAGATGTCTTCAGCTGTTTGCATTAATTATATCCTCTAAGGCCACATCTGCGAAATCTCACGTTTCCCCTTTCTTAGCACAACTTTGTATGGTTTTAACTGGGTCTACATACTGTATTCACTGACATACCTAGAGACACAGGGGACAACAGTGAGTTAATTCCTAATATCTTGCCTTGCATTTTGGAACAAAATCTGTTCTTAGTTTCACACATGTAAATATGGAGTAGCTGCACTGGCCAGATTCAGGCTGTTACAGTTGGAACAGATTTGCTGCATCGACTTCAGTGAGAATCTTCGCCCAGCAAGGACCAAATATAAATGGAACAATCTTTACAGGACTTGGCCCAGTAATAGAAAACAGCTCGTGGAGAAGATCTGCTTGGTTTCTACAGGATGCTGGCACTCACTTATCCCAAGCTAGTCGCTTTGCTACCTTTATGGAAAGTTATGCAAGGAGCTTTGCTAGGTTCCCCCTAAGTGAAAGAATAATGGAGTCACTGTCCATGAGTTCCAGAGCCTCAAACAGTCTAAAGGGGATATAAAATAATTTAGGTCTGCCCTGAGGTCACAGCTACAAATCTCATATATAATTCTTCTGAAAGGGATGATCTTGGCAGGGGTTGGGATCTGAATGGATATATGAGATGAAATCACTCACACTGAGAATTGTTTGGGAAAAGCAGACCAGATTTGATCTGACTAATTTCCTTCCCAAAACCGGTCAAAGTTATTTGACCACTTCATTTAAGAAGTGTCAAAACATGGTTTCCATAAGCAGAGAAATGCTTTAGCTGAGATCTGAATGATTTTCAGGTTTCTGTTAAAAAAGAGCAAGGAGAAGCCTAATGAGGTAAAAAATTAAATTGGTTTATTTCTCCCTGTGCCTCTGTCCCAAAAGGAACAACAAATCTGAACAAAATGAGAACTTTAAGAATGTGTTTTACATATTTCAGAAAAAGTATGTCCCATTTCTGACCAACCAGCTGTACTACTCCTGCCTTACAGCAGATGTGCCTTTGCTGCCAGATGAACACCATTTTGATTTTTTTTTTCAGGTAGAAAGCATCAAATGACAAATTATCAGCTCATGAGAAAGAGCATGAAGCTAACATAAGCCACCACTCTAAGTAACCCCCTGACATCACAGTAAACACTTTATATCACCATGTTTCCCCCCTCCGCTCTGTAGTGACCTTCCCACCTTTAGTGCCCTCATTTAACAGCTGGCTACATCACCTCCCTGCTCCTCAATGTATCCCAACCAGGTGTGCACTAACAACACCCCATTTTCCCTTCTGACTCCTCTTTTCCTCCACTTCCTTCTTCCACCTCCTTTGGCAAGCAGCTCTCACCCATCCCTCCCAGGCTGCCTCCTACCCTGTGTGATTAATGCTCTGCTCTCCTCTGGCTGTCTCGTCTTTTCCTTTCCTCGTTAATGTCTTTCCCCCTCCTTTTGCTGCCTGAAATTTGCTGGGGTAGGCAGTCCCACCCGCATTTCCTCTTGGCTGCCTATTTCCCTTTTCTCCACCACCAGCTGCTGCCTGCTGCTTCTTCCAGGGATGCCACTCTCCTCAAGGTCAGGGATTTCTTCCCATGCTGCTCCTTAGTCCTCTCTTAGTAAAATGTATTTGCCAGTAGGAAGAAGCATCTCTACCAGCTTTGCTTTGTCAGTGATCTGGGGTGGGTGTTGATGCTTTCCAAGCACCAGTGTGAAGTGCAGATGATTTTGTAAAAGTACATATAAATAGAGAAAGCAAGCTTTTTTTAAAACACTGTGGGAATTCTGTCAAATAAAAAGAGAAGTGAGCACTCATGACTGCTGAACATCGTCATGGTTTCCTCAGGACGTTTCGTTCAATGTTTGACTATGTTATCCATTCCTCTTTCACATACCACCTCCAGAGCAGACAGAGAACGCAAAAGCCCACAACTATTTACTAACAAACACGCAACACACAAGACGCTCTCATTAATACTGTGCATGCCCACACACATGCACATGCACACAGGGACACACCACTGGTATTTCTCCCACTGACCTTTCTCCGAACCTCCAGCCTTGGTGACTTTCCGGTCCTTCAGCAGAGCCTTAGTGTTCTGCATCTGTGAGATAAGACAGGAAGAAGGCTGTCTATATGAAACTGGACTTTTCTCAGTTTTCTTTGGGAGCTGACGGTGAAGAATCTCCCCTTTCTTTTCTTGTTCTTTGAGTTTTTTGTCCTTTAAGTTGTAAAACAAACAAGAATAATTTGGTTTACTTAAGGGAAGTTTAAATTACCCCCAGACTTACAAGCATGCCACTTACCGAAGCTAAATTTAAAACTATACATTTACAAGGAACTTATCCTCGTTACTCAAAGTAACTAAAACTTCCATGTCTCATTTTCCTCTGATCTGTTTGACATGCTTTCATGGTTCCCATCTGCTCTGACACTCATGCAGTGTGAAAGTTGGTTTTGGAAAATAAAAGGAAAAGGAAAGCTTTCTCTTCAGAGGCTATTTGTCCTAGGAGACCTCACTGGAGCAAGTAGATGCAGGTTCATGCTCCTTCATACCTGAAATTTATTCCCCATTTAAAGACCAAAAAAAAAGGTCTTTGGTTTCTCTTCATTGCACTTCCTCTGACATTTCAAAAGGTGAGCTGCAAAGCTTTAAAGAAGTTTAAATTCTTTGAGTCTATCTTTTGTCCAAACAAGATCTGGAAGAATAAAACCCTTGCTTTTACAGCGTGTCTGCAACTGCACAAGACATGGAGGAGGAGAAAATTACCAATTCAACCCTTCACTGAATTCAAACTCCTTTTCGTGACAGGGAAGACAGCTGAAGGTGGTATTGCAAGCACATACATCCTAAAAGATAAGTTTGATCTCCAGTGGTGATGACAGAGGAAAAACAGAACCTGGGAGTGGGATCTGAAGAGTAATCCATTTTTCAAAGCACTCTTGTACAGTGAAAATTAATTGTATCTTTTTTCAACAAGAATCACTGGATTCTGCAAGCTGCACAACACTCTTTACCTGGTACTGATTTCAAGGGGAGCCAAGTGTCTTATTTCACTTCTAAAAATCAGGCATCAGATTTGTGGCCCATATTTTGCTACCCTTTAAAGACTTCAAGAATCTCTCACTTTTCTGGAACAAGTCTATGTGATGTGGTTTTAGATGTCAGTCTCGAAGTGGGGCTTTAGTTCTGTTTGCTTCAGGATTGTTTCTTTAAAGGGTCATCTATGTGAGATCCTTTATGTTGGTTGTAATTCTCATTTAGGCAACAAGTTTTGCTCTGTCCTGTTGAAAAGTCAATGTAACTACAAGTCTTTTTTTAAAGAAATGCAGGGAAGCTCCTTGATCCAGTTATGTGCTGAGACCTGTATTTTGCCTGATAATTATGCACTGACAAAGCACTGGCTCTCCTGATGATTTTCTGTTGAAAGTTCATTGATAGGGAGTGTATTGAAACCCTCAAATGTGAAGTAACTTGCATATATGTGAGAGAGGGAAAGAAAGACGCAGAAGACAACTTGGGTTCTCTTGGGCCACAACACAGCTCTGGAAACTTATTAAGTCACCTAAGAGGAAAATACCTGGATGGGACTTGTTATGTTCATTCCGAGCTCAGACAGAGTCTAGCCCCCCACATAGAGGGTGTCTGGAAACTACTGGGCTTATTAACTTCTCAGTTTTCAGAAGTTACGGAGTCAGAAGGAAGAGCTTCAGTGAATAATGAACTAGGGTTTTTAATTTTATCACAGAAGTGGTTAGGTGACTTGGGAGAGTGAGAACCAGAGACCCACTCTGAGCTCCTCACTGTCTTCACCTCAGTCTCCCTTTTCGTACACGTTTTTTGAACTCCACCCGTCCCTTATCCCCTCTGATTTCTTTTCCTTTACCTAGCTAAAGCTGGATAAGCCTTCCAGAGAAACAAACCAATGCTTTATGGAGCTGTCATCACTTTCCTTGCGTGATACCTCTTCATCTTTGATACTTGATGTCTTTCCCCTTGCCTTTAGAGGCTCTAAACGTGTCCTGCACAGAGCATTTGTTCCTCTCTGCCTGTGTTGATCTTGGAACAATGCAACATCTGATCAGTCCCAGGCACTGTCTTGGCAAGAACAGTCACCACTGATGATGATGAAGTAATAACAACAGTAACAACAACAATAGCACTAATAATAACAATGCTGTGGGAATAACACCCTGTGACAATACAGTCAGTGGGAGCTATACAGTTAATTTTGAGCCCACTACACAATTTTTTTCTCTCAAGATTCTGAAACTCTGCTGTCAAGTTCAGCAGAGACTGGGCTCTACTGAGTATCTTTTTTTAAAGGTACTTGTGAGGATGAGACCAAGCGGTGACTAAATTAAGCCCAAAGGAGCCAATCAAGATTGTTAGCGGCTTTATGCTATTTTGGATAGGTGAGGAAAGAATTTGCATGTCGGTTGCTGCAGCATCTGTCAGAATGCAGGACTTTTCAATGCTGCAATAGTTTCAGCCTAACAGTGCAAGAGCCAAGCTGCAGCTCCTCACCTGCCAAGTGCCCCTGACTTTGCCTTCACACTGCCGTTATGTTTTCTAGGCAGCAGTAATTAAGCAGCAGTAATACACTCATACTGTAAATTAAAAGCACGCATGAAAAAGAAAATTCACATATTTGGTGTTAGCACTTAATTAGTTTGCCCTGGATGAACACTGCAAATAGTCTTAGCAATATTTTTAAAACTTACTAACACCATTTCTCTCAGGTGATGGTTGTGAGAGGGGAAAATGACCAAAATCCTAATTCCCAATGTGCCACATGCTATTATGTATTTTCAAAGGAAAGGAAGATTTCCTTCAGGGGAGTTATAAAAGTTCACTCTTCACTGTACCGTGCACAGCCGCGTAATGGCATGCTGTCGCACAATGCAGGAGTTGTACCGGTATGTTATACTTGAATAGTTCTGGCATTACATCACCCTCTGCTATTTCCTGTCCTGACCTCGACCTGAAAACCTACTCTTAGTCCCAGCAATGTATTTGAAAGGAAGATAAAGGGTATTTGCCTTGGCCATGTCTGCAATGGTGATAGGATGATGACACATGTTCTTAAAAATTGCAAATTCCCCGAGTCTGAGCTCACTAACTACCTTGCAGGAGGCAGGTATCCTCAGCACTGGTCCCCTGGATTTGCTGGAGGGACAGCCACTCATCACCTGAGGCCTCTCCAACAAAAAGGGAGAGATGGACAGACACAGGCAGATTCCTGCCTCCTTCTCCCTCGTGCTGCCCAACTGCCCTGAGCACTAAAATGCAATCAGCCTGCAAAACAGCCTGATTACTTAGCACCGACAGCAGCTCACAGCACCCTCAGCCTTGGCAGACTGATCCCACCACCCCAGGGTAGGAAACCTAATGGAGAAGAGGGGAAGGGCACAACCACTGCCTGTGTGCCCCACTGCCAGCCCCACCAACAGGCGGTGCTGCTGGCAGGCAAACCCCTTCAAGGCAAAGTCCGTATTTCACATCACTGGAGTGAAGTGAAAGAAATTCAGTCAGCTGCTGAAGCTGAAGCTGACTGGCTCTCTTCCTGCTATTCCCATGGCAACACACAGCTATGCTCTCCATGCAGCATCTGCCTAGGGACCAATGCCTCCCAGTTCCCATCTGGAAATGAAAGGTGATACAGGGACTCTATCTACAGCTCCTGAATCTGCCTGAGCTTATGAAATCCCCATACTTGAGTCCCACTGGCACCCACTGATTCCAGCGGCATGAGCTAGATACTACCAGGGCCATGTTCCCATCCACAGGAAGGCATTTAAGGAGAGAGGTCTGCCATAGTAGTTACAAACAGCAGTAGCATCCCTTGGTCTATATTCACCAACACGTGCTTCTTCGACTGTCCTGGGTTCAGTAAGGGTAACACAAACCCTTTGTGTAAATGCAGCTGAAGTGATACATAACATGCTTTATACTCAGCTGTGCCCATGCAGAAAGAGAATATATCGTATGATTATCACGGTGTCTGCACTGTGATTGCATCAAGGTAACTATTTCAAGAAAGAAATGACACCCCCTTGTCCTCTAAATAGCTCCACCGGGACTAACTCTGAGTGCAGGGGAGGCTTTGGAGGGAGCCTTTATCTTTATCCCTATGTATGCCTACACATGAAACTGGGGTCACACAGTGGCGCTACCATTAGTTTTCAATTATCCTTAGAGACGTCAAACATCAGCTCCCCTCTAGAAGCACAAGAACTTCAGGACCACCACCAAACAAGACCGTGCATTTCTGTCTTGGCTATGTGCAAGTGCCCAGGCAGGCCTTGCTGCAGACTCCCCTGCACCAGGTAAGGTACACAGCAGCTGTACAGCCCGTAGCTCTCAGTCACTGCACAAAGAAGTGACAATAGCAGCTGGAGAAAGCTGGCCCAGAGAGCATCAGGATGTACCATGCGACATCTGCCGCGTTCACCTCCAGGTACCTGCCTGTGTTTCCAAGGGAAGGTTGCCCTGCAGCAGCTTGAAGTGAGCTGTCAAAGAGCATTTTGAAATATTATATTCATTGAGTCTACCCACTGCTGATACATTTAAAGTAAAGTGGTTTTTGATTTATGTAAGAAAGGAATGATAAGTGCTTTGCCCTGATATTTCCATCTGGCTTGCAGTTCAGATTGTCTTGCAAGCAGTCTTTAAAATAAACAAAACCAACCATGATACAAATCTGCACCTGCAATCAGATCATCAATCTGGTGCTGAAGAGTAGCTTTTGAAATAGGTACACTCTTCAGGAATACTGCTCTTTGTGTTGGTAGGTAAGGCTTGCACAGCTCGTATTACCCTTGTAATTCTAGCGCTTGGTGAAGAATCAGCCAGGGAAGAAAAATGCAGCCATGTGAAAACTCCTGTTATTTGATAAGTATTATTTTAATACAAACTACCTTCTCTGTAGGCAAAAAGACTGGAGACGAACAGAGCAAAAGTAACTTGGTTGACTCTTTTCTCTGGCTAAGGGAAGTCCCTCATGATGCAGTGGGCTAGTACTGTATCACTTCTGCTAAGAAGCAAAAAATAGTAACCTGGGCAGAGTTTTGTGCTAATACAAGTTTCACCGTCTATGGCAGTCAAGGCAGGGTTGGCCCAGGATACCAGGAATGCCAGGGGACAGCGCTCTACCAAAGTCTTGCGACTCAAGTCTTCTTACAACACCAGCAACTTGTGCCCCAGAATGAAACTACAGAGCCCCCTGAAGAAGTTTGTATTAGTTTGCTAAACAGGGTATTTAAAACTTTCATTTTCTTCTTGAAAGCTGAAAGTCACTTTTACACTTCCACTCTATGGGGTTGTTCTTTGTTCCTTCAAAAATAACTTAAGGCAATTCTTTGTCCTGCACAAGCAAGACCACAGATCTTATTTTCTCCACAGGTCCAGAAACCCATTGCCTTAACCATAATTTCCAGGGATCCTCAAATTCAGTCTGCTTTCAAAGTACCTTAATGAGCTTTAATGGTCTTTACCTCATAGGAGTCTTTATTTGCCTTGTATTTTTCTATCTGGTATAGTTGGTTCTTGTGGCAAATATTGTCCTGGCCTTCAGATTTCTGTGGAGAGAGGACAGAAAAGTGAAGTATGTAAGATAACTGGAGAAAACTAATGATCAATTACTGCTTAATAGATCGTATCCACTCTCGGCATTCAGTGGAGATGCATCAAGTTACAAAGGTAGTGAATTTGGTCCATTTAATTTTAAATGTCATTGATGGCACCATGATTTAAATAAACTTGCTAAAAGAATTGAGAAAAGAAAAAAACTAAGCAGCTGTTGTCAGATTGGAAGGCCATTGGGGATAGTTTCTCTAAGAAGAAAACACGTTAAGAATAAAACTCCACACAACTCACCCTCTTGTCTGTGCAGTCACATATGAGCCTACAGACCCTCAACTACTTGAGACAATCCCTCAACTAGTTGAGACTCCTCACCACAGCACAGACAGCTGTGTGAAGAGCCTTTGGGAAGAGAGTTCATCTTTGTGCATTATGCCCATCCTAGCACTCTAGTAAACACCACACAAAACATGGCCTGAGAGCTCCACTCCCCTGGATGTACAAGGAAGGTTGACCTGTGCCAGCAGATTCCTGCCCTAGTGAAAGCTGCCATGCAAACCCGTTAGTAGGGTTTTTGACCCACAAGCCATACTCAGGTACCAAAAAGGTCAGCAGGAGATTAGGAAACTTTATATACATGCTATTTCTCTTGCAAAACTTTCAGCAAAGTTTTCATTTAAAAAATAAATAAAAACTTAATAGCTCTTAAGCTTCCTCTTGATTTCCTGAATTAAATTGCATTATTTTGTTGGCAGTGCAAGCTGTAGAATTATCTCAACATATGGACACAGCATGCCACAAGTCAAAACTATGACTCCACATGGCAACAGTTTGCTTTCTATAGGGTAACTGTCTAGCCAGAAGGGATCTCCTGTGGAAATGGACTGGTGAGACAAAAAGCCTATTAGCAATTATCTCTGTAACCTGGACAATTCCCATCTGAAATAATGTTATTAATTACAAGGAATACTTCCCCTTCATGGTTACTTCTACAAAGAAAAAACAAACAAACAAAAAAAAAAACCCTTGGGTAAAGCCTTGCGATCAAATGGCAGCAAGCAGGAAAACTTCTACCATTTTTTTACCCTCCTCACACACTTGTCCAAAGAATCGGCATCAAACAGTACTTACCCTAAGGCTTGCCAAGTACCGCTCCAGCTTTTTATTAAGCAGAAAGTAGATGGCAAGTGTGTGACTTGCCCTGTTTGAAAGCACAGTGTTGATGACATCGCTGTTCTTGTAGCCCAGCTTCTCAGTCATATGGAGCAGCACGCTCTGGCTGAGGTCCTCAAGGTGAATCCTGTACAGAGAGAGAGGCAGAGCACACCATTTGCATTGTCCTCCCAGCGACAGAGCCTTGCCAGCCACTGCTGACATGGCAGAGCATAAGGAAGGGGCCTGAAAGGCTCAGTAACATGGGACTGATTAGCTCTCTCCTCCTGTGAACAGGTATGAAAAGGGCAGACTATTCAGGAACCACAGGCACCACAGGAAGCCCCAATAGCTGAATGAACAGCACTCCCCCCACTATGTCCTACCCCAATGCAAAATGGGACCGTGATGCTCAGGATGCTGCCGTTTGTTACCCTACATCTGACCAGTAAAGACCATTACGATCAGCCGGCTGGTTTTGAAGGAAAAAAGGTAAAATACAGCTCAGATAGCTACATTTTGCTTTCTGAAATGACCCTTTTCTTGTAATCAAAACCCACAGTGTTCCGCTTCATCCCTAACCTGTTGCACAACAGGTAGGGAATTTCACCCCAGAGACAGAGGGTGTATAGGGAGGATTATTACAGCAGCTCTCAAAAATGGTAAAACTGCTGCCATATTCATGTTGGTTAAAAGCAGGAGTACAATACGTGTTTGTATACGTGCTCTCTTCCCTTGTAAAGTCTATAACAGGCTCAGCCAAGGCGAGATATGCAGCACCGCATCCTTGCGGAAATGGCAACGCATCTTCTCAGTGTGAGTTAAAGCCAGATTTTCCAAAAAGCTCTACTCCTATTTAGACCTTTAAGTTCATTGGCTGGCTTCCCAGATGTGCCCATCAGCTCCCATCCATGTCCAAAGAAATGCTGGGGTTTGTTCTGTTTCTAAAGGATATTTCTCACTCCTAACGTTGAGCCTAATACCTGGCTAAGGCAACTTAGGGGAGCCTAGGTTGTGGGGTTTTTTTACAATCTGCCTTCCCCCTTCAAAAGGACCACTCTCCACCGTTCCCACTTCTGCCCTGCTGTCCCCGTCCCGTGCACGTGTGACACAAGGAATGCCCAGACAGCAGTCTCAGTCTGAGGAAGAGAACAGATGTAGAGACAAGATGTAAAACACAGTCTGGAAAATCTCAGATAACTCTTTTCCTTTATTTGGCATGCTTATTAATATTCATTCTGCAGCTAAGAAATGCTTGGGATTGATGTTGGGTTTTTTTTAAGTTCAAAAGCAAAACTTATCTTGGGCATTGCACATTAAAGCATCTGGACAGCAAAGAAATTTAAGCAATTTCTACTTGAGGTGCTCAGCAAAATGGGAAATTTTTGCTTGCCTTCAGGGAATTTCTTTAATAAAAGCTAGCTTATAAAAAGCCTGGGAGAATATTTTCCTGAAAATGCAGTTTCTGCCATTTTTTTGCCTTATCTCCATGCTCTCCCCTTTCCTACCAAGTTCTGGTCTTGAGAAAAATGGGTGTTACCCCCAAAATGGCAGAACAGCACTGCAAGAACATAACACAGCTTCTTGCTCGTGTTGTAAAAAGCATGATTAAGAGAGGAAATGATTCCTTGCAAACTCAGTAGTGGATTTTTCAAAACTATTTTGACACATCTTACCCACAACTGTACACTAATGAAAACTTCAACAAACTCTGCTGAAGCTGAGTCTGGTGGCACTTTCCGAGGCAAGCTCAAAAAGAGCCTAGCCATGTCTTAAATATTACAAACTTTAGAAAGTATTTTCTCTATAAGGCTCCAGGATGACAAACTCTTAAGTAGGTCAAGCTTGGGGCATCAACTAATTAAAGAACCACTATCCAAAAAATCAAGTGAAAGAAAGAATCTGTGTGGTTTTTATCCTTTACAGCTTCACGTAAAACCTGGGTTTGGACAGAAGGAGTATCTGCTTTTCTCTTGTTTTCAGACCGAATAATGAGAAAAGCAGTGCAATGAGAAAAAAAAAATACTATTTTTTTTTCAATAGCAAAGCATAGCATTCCACATTGATGTTCCCTTGAAAAGTGTTTGTAATAGGACAGGACACATATACGCATGAGCTCTCGATAGCCTGGCACTGCATTTCCTTCTGTTCTTGCACTTGATTTGCTTGCCTTTAGGAGGGAATGATTAATGGGCATTCCATAAAGAAAGAACATTGCACAGCTATTCTATCTAATAGAGGCAGGCCTCTTCTGTAAGTCACCTACCTAACTGCCCCAGTGAGCAGGCTCTAGAAGGGACACTTCCACAACAACCTGTCTAAAGCCTGACAACTGCAAGTCATGGGAGCATGAAAGTGTACCTACAGACACAAAAGAATTGTGAAAGCACATTCAAACCCCATTTCTGTCTTTTTTCCTCTTTTCTACAGATAAGGCATGCAGAGCAAGAGAATTAAATTATCCATACAGCTCTCAGTTACACTTACATTCACTTAACAGATGCCACGTTATGTAGATTGATTAGACTCATTATGACAGTGATATCATTAGCTTAATGACTCATTCAGTTTACACTTGTTTTCCCTTTCTTTACCATACAACGTTCATACATGCCATATTTCACTACAGTCCAATGCACCATGGAAATTCAGATTTTCTTTTGCTGGACAGCATACTATGCAAATTAACTCAACTGCCCTTAAATCTGGGGCAGTAATGTCGAAATAATTGGGCTGTCTGTTCTCGTTGTTATTCCTTGTGAAACGGCTGCTTGTAGCGGCCAACTTTATATTCTATCCACACAGGTCTGAGGATTACAGGCAGCTAGCCTCACATACACCCTTCCTGTTTCAGTGGATGGCTCTAGTGATGCCCCAAGGCATCCGAGCTGCTCAGCATCTATCCAGCCATATTTTGAGACTGAAAGACCTGTTATTCTCCTCAGGTCAAAGAACGGCATAGTCACAGTGGTGCAGTACTTGAAAGTTAAGACAGACACTGCCTATGGATGGGAAATGCTTGCTGCTAAACAAGGACACCTCTGTTCCCTGTCAATGCAGACGGAAAAGTGAGGTGACTCAGGCACGAGTCAGGACAGTATGGGCTGTTAGGGGGGTTATAAGACAGCTGACAGCAACATCAAAGGGAAAGGTCTCCAAAAATTCCTAAAGGCTCTTCCAAGATTTGTGGCTCGAGCCAATTTCCTGTGCCCTGATTCAGCAGGCTCAAGCAGCAGCAGCACTCATCACCTGTGTCAGCAGTAGGAGAGGGAGGCTGCAGCTGCCTCTCAACCCACAGAGGTTGGACCCAAGGCACTGAAACATACCCTGTTCATCTGACTAGCGGTGGAGCAGAGGAGAGCGGGTGGGAGGCAGATGTTCAGACAAAGGTAGGTCACCACACCCCTAGACGTACGCTACATCTGGTATCTGGCAACTGAGTACATTGTAGGGTCGAAGTTAGGACTCTCTGGGACTCTCCTCTTAGCAAGTTAGGACAGGAATTCTGGGGCAATATCAAATTTTAAGCACCGAAATTAGGCTTTAATTTGTTGTCTTTGCTTCATTCTTACTTAGGATCTTGGCCTGCAAGCCAGTAACTCCTACAGCGAATCCTCTGCAGGTACTAGATTGTGTATGAGACACAGCTGGAGGACTTTGATAGAGGAAAGAGGTTTTATCTCATCAAATATAGACATACATTTCTAAGTTAGTTGCCTAAGGCTTCATTTACAATCACTGGAGAGGAACTTGGATCTCCTGTGCACAAAGTCATCCTATTGCAGAATTGAAAAGAAGTCAGACAAATAATTCTGTAAAAAGTGCTCTTATTTCTCTCTATTGACTTTAATGAGCACCCAGGCTGACTAGACTCTATACTGCAGATGTTCAAAGTCACGCAAGATTATTTCTAACCAAAGTGGACCACAAGTATCTTTCTTTTTCTTTTTCTCTAAATGGATGTTTGATGGGCTGTGAGATTTGTTATCTGTTTGCATTTAGTCATGCATTCAGCATCACACAGCTATTCAAGATCAGTAACCAACCAAGCAAGATCATTTAACTCTGACCCTTCTCACCACCATTATGCGTATTTGCATAATCCACGGAACCTCATGTATGTATCACAACTAGGCATAGCCTTTACTGGAAAAGTAGCTTGGCTTTTACTGACAAATAAGGAAAAGATCAGAACTACCTGTCACACATATCCATTGGTCTAGAGCCAATTAATCATATGATCTGCATCCCAGGCCACCTTGCAAATAATGTATTGTATGCCAGCTTCTAATGTAAGGCATTGTTTTTGACCATTTCGAGCAACACATATTCAATGGCCCAATCCCAACTTTTAGGATGGAGTCACAAAAGCAATCCCAGAAGATGCACTGGGGTGCTATCACAAATGGAACAGAAACACACAGTTTGACATATATAATGTCAGGCTTTCTCCACTCTTTCGTTCAGTACCTGTTTGGATATGTGACATTAGGTGGTGCTCTTCCAGGGTAATTCTCATTAAGCCATCGATTTGCAAGTGCTTGATGAATGTTTGGTCTCTTTGCAGGATCTGGCTCTAGTAGAGCTCGTAGAAAGTTTATGGCCGCTGTGGAGAAATCAAGAAAAAGCAACCAAGAGCTATGTCATCTGCTTTATGACTTAACACAGTAGTTGAGTTACTACAGCTGTGTAGCCTGACCAAGAGTATACTAAAAAGGAACATTTTCCTTAGAGTATGTTCTAATGTCCTTCAGAAAAAGGAAAAACTGATAAAGGATAAGCCAGTAAAATAAACAATGATTTATAGAGTCATAAAGGAGAGGAGAAAAAGCGCCTTTTGTTTCAGAGCTTGTTTGAAGTCTGTGAGCGGGTTATCCAAAATTTAATTTTTGTACGAGGACAAGAGGCTGGAGTCAGGTCAGAGATAAATCATTTAATCTGTGTTTAAAGTAGGAGATAGGATGGGGGTGAGTGGAAGGGAGTGATGCAGAACCGGGAGGGAAGACATGGAGAACTGGGCTCCCTTTGACAATACAAGAACAAATTCTCTCCTTAGCTTCCATCCAACTTACAATTGTTGCAGGAGGTTTTAGCCAAATTAAAAGAGTACAGTAAAATTAATGGGCTTCATTCTGTTTTCAGATATCAAACTTTCTACTTACAGTGACGTTCAAGCATCCCTCAGGAGGTTCTTGCAAAAACTGTCAAAAGTACTTTTCTGATATTTTTAAGTTATGTGCTTCTTATATGGTTAGGAGCATTGAAATCAGGTGATATGCTTAAAGACTCACAAGAAGTGCCTACCTGGGCTGAAAATAAACTGTGTTTTAACTAGGTCTGGTCTTTATTCCTCAAATTATCAAGGCTACATTCAGTTTATCAGCTACAAGACCGTAAAGAGTTTACTATGTCCTCTACAATTCCCTGTGTGAAAGAGAAAGAAACCTAATTCTGGGAAAAGCAAGATGGGAATGATTTTGTAGAGGAGATACAGTCAAGTGAGACGATGCTAAATGAATCCTAAAGGAAGTCAAGGGCAAGCAAGAGGCAGAAGTGACGGCTGTGGCACAGTTTTCTCCAGGTCAATGGACAAGACCTTCGGGGCTATTTTCCACCTTTTCCCATGGCAGAGCTGTAGTTCCCCTCCTATCTGGAGCATATCTTGTCTACTTGTCTCCTTACTGGCACAGGTGTCCTGGGCAGTGGCAGCACAGTACCACCATGGCATGGGATGGTATCCTCTGGGATGCATCTTCTGGGTAAGCTGCAGTACAGCCTTGCCAACACTTCAGCTCAGTGCAGGCAAACCAAACCCCTTAAAGTCTTGTGTTACAAAGCAGATCAAACTGGATGCACTAATACCTCAGTGCCAGAAAACTATGAAATTATGAGCCAGTCCTCCCATTTGGCTTTATAGGTGTTCGATCTCACTACCACAGCAGGCTCACTGGGCACCATGCTGTTCCCTATTTGGAAGCAGAGCAGCCCTGATGCCTTCTTAAATTCCTGTTTCCACACGCAATTTAAGGAGGAAAATAGGCCTGCCAGTGAGGTCATGCTGTCTTCATCTGAAACGGGCATAAACTTTAACAAAGGCACAGTACCGCTGCCCTTCACAGGTTTTCCTTGACAAGACTGCTGCCCTCCTTCATGTTTTCCTAGCCATTCCCATAAGCATTTTTATCTCCCCAATCCCACCCACATCATTCCCCTGCCCACAGTACAGATTAGGGTGGCTGGGCTGAAGTGCCAGGACAGGGTAGAGGATGAGGGAAGGAAGGTCTCTCCTCAAATAAATCAGGGTTAGACCCAATAAGTGCCGACTCCTAACAGCTTGGGTAACCTCAGTGTTCAACATCGTGCACAAATCAAGCAACAGCTGGGGAGAGTCCTGAGAGACTATCTGTTTCAATGCAGGCCTACCATCAAAAAGATTATGTTTGGAAGAGAGAGTGTTACGATTATGTATTTACCAGTTCAGCTAGGCATAGCTGTTTTGGTTTTTTTTTCTAAGCTCTCTCTTCACAAATCGCTGATTTATGTGAGATACTTTACCTAATTTTTTCCCAACATTTTTGTTATTTTCCTACAACAGCAATATTGTGGAAGCAGCAGAAAAAGCCTCCATCCAAGTTCATAAATCTCCTGGAAGCTGATGCTGTTTGCTCCCCACGTGCCCTGAGTGCCCCCCATCATGCCTCTCAGGCACAGAACCCTCTGTTATAGCAAACAACAAACCCCTTGTTCTTCCATTTCATCTCTTCTATCTTCAGTAATTCCCCCATCTCTGTGTTAGAAACCACATGCATCCCACGGGTTCAGAGCAAAATAAATAACCCCTTCCCAAACCATCATC
This sequence comes from Nycticryphes semicollaris, assembly GCA_013400055.1. Taxonomy (NCBI): domain Eukaryota; kingdom Metazoa; phylum Chordata; class Aves; order Charadriiformes; family Rostratulidae; genus Nycticryphes; species Nycticryphes semicollaris. The sequence continues at coordinate 62,056 of VXBJ01001371.1, read as the reverse complement.
ACCACCCTTCCCCCTGATCGGCCAGACCCAGGTGACATAGAGGAGAAGAGTAACAACACCTCGGCCCATGTGAGCTGTCAGATGGTACAGGGAGGAGAGAAGCTTTTTCCAGTTAGCTCCGCAGCTGTGGGACAGCAGTATTAATTCCCCCAGGAAGCAAACCCGGAGCTGCCCAATCAATTTTGGGACCCACTGTGCCTGAAGCCATTTTTCCTGCTGCAGCAAGTGGGTTGGCAAAGAAAGGGCGCTGTGAATGAGACTTCCAGAGCCTCATTACGTGAGGCCTTGTTTATGACGAGCTCGAGGATAGTGTTAATCTGATTAGCCGGTGACCTGCACTCAGTGGAATTTTGTTCCCATGGTATAACTCTGGGGCAAACTTTGCTCTTTTGATGAATGAGAGACCAGCATCATGAGAAACTACATTTCTCTCTTAACTTCCCTGGATGTACTGAGCTCAGCAATGACCAGAAACAGAGTGGTCTTCAGTGGGGATTACAAGACCTCAGCTGTCTTCCTGTACCTTGTAATCAACAAAACCAACTTAGTGTTTCTCGTACACTGTGAGGCTGTGCCTGGTTAAAATGAGGCGTACACATGGTGCTTACAAAACCATCTGGAAAAGCTGCAATGAGGTCGTTTCCCAAGTCATGAGTGAGCTCCACCCAATAAAATCCTTTCTCCAAACTACAGGCATGGATAGATGATGGCTTTTCTTCTTGCCTCCACTTTATTTCTCTGCTCCAGAAGGAGGACCATGAACACACAGAAGCAGTAAATTGAGAATAAAAATGAACATGTGCAAGATGAATAATAACTTCCTGAGCAGCTGAACTCTGTTCACATAAAATCAATAACCAGATAGCTGTGTTTTTAAGAAGCTTAATGAAAAACGGTTTCCTAAATGGGAAAATCAAACACTAACTCCAAATCTTCCCTGTTGCTACACAGTTCCTTTGGGTGCTCAGGGTCACCCAACATTTTAACTAATACAAATAAAAGATACCCTTGCTTAGTGATAAGACTGACTATTTTTATGATGGGACTGTGTGTTCAGTAACTGTGAAATTAAATATTGAAAGACAACTTATTGAACAAGCAAAACTGACTCCTGCAAAAAATCTCTATTTATGAATTTACAGAAAAAGAAAACCCGATTAAAGAAAAAGATCACTAAACCTAAGAAGTTAAGAAACACAACAACTCACAGAGCAGAGCAGCAGAGTTTCTACCTACTGACCCAAAGTCTAACTATGGCAAGAAAAAATGTCATCCTAAATCACAGTTTGCCATGTCAGTGAATGTGCAAGGCTGCTGACTTAGATCAAGAACTGATGCGTACCTTTGTTCACAGTGAGTAAAGGTTAACACGTTTAAATCTAATCCATTAATTTGCCATCACCTCTGAAAATTCATCTGGCTACAGTTCTCACAGGATAAACAAAATCCCATTTTCAGTGGAGATCATAATGTCAGTGAACTATAAATGATACAGAGATGCATTTGGGAGAAAATTTGATCTTCATTATAAAATGGTAGGATCAATGAAACAGTAAAATGAAACCTGTCACAAGTAATGAAATAATGTTATCTTTTTTGCTACCCAAGGTCTGTTCTTCTACATGCCTTTTATGGGTCACTCAGCCCCAGTGAAATCAGTGAAATCTCCCACTTAAAGATCACTGAAAGAAAACAATGATTGGGGTAACAGTTTTTTGCTTCAAGGACACTACACATTCATCATATAACTGCTGGTAAAAGCCTCACTCTGGGATATAAGTTTAGTAATTTTTTTGCCAAACTTGGAAAATGTTTACTATGACATGCAAGTCCCTGAATTCAAGAGTAACTTTGCAATTGATGCAGGATTTGGCATCCACATCAGTATGACATGAAGCAGTCAGTATAATCTTTCTTTTAATTTACTCAATGGGCCTTTAGAGCATGTGCTAGATCATTAAAATAGCCATTTTGTGCAACTGAATCCTAATGGGAAGTCTCCAGAATGGAAATACCAAACACTCTAACTGCATCAAATAGATGGTAAGGCTTGCAGCATCCCAGCTCACTTGTAAACCTACCACTTTACAACATGCCAGCAATACGAACCGCTGGCAGAAAAAGTGTACTTCATGCAGATGTTGAGCGAACAAGGAACAACACACTCTACTTGATCCACAGGCAACCTGTGCGAGAAAAACCCTTAACTACCTACTTTTTCTGTATGCAGGTAAATAGGTACTTGGAGAATTCATCTTGTGACACAACAGCCAAGGGCTTTCTCTTATCCCCCAAGACAATGTTTGCCATCCTTAGTGTACTGAATGAAAATGTATGCCTTTTCCTATTTGCGATCTTTGCATTTTATTAAATGTCCCTTGTAAACAGGCTGCCAGAAAAGAACAGAAGCTTTCCATAAGCAACAAATTTAGCATACAAAAATAAAACTCAACTACAAAACAGAGTTTGTTCCAAATGCTGACAACGGTCTTGCTATAAGCTGAAAAATCGTTCTGTTGCCTAGTGATGTGGCTTTGAAGCAGGAATTAATATTTCTAATACTAATATATTAACAGTTTTGCATTTTGTGAATACACAAAGGTTATCAAAGGTCACTGTCCCAAATTAACTTTCTGTGTGCATGTCATTACTCTATAATAAATGTGAGGTCATTTAAGGTAGCTTATTACTCAACCCTAGTCATGATAAGGCCCAGGAATTTGTTACTCCAAAATAATGTGTTTATGCATCCATACCCTATGCTAAAATCTTCTGAACGTGCAAAACTGACCAACAAAAAGAGCAATTTCAGTTTTTCACAGATTTGTTCCTCTCGTATTCAGCACAAGTTGGTGCTTCTCCAGCTTATATACAAAAGTCAAAGCAAAAGGAATTATACTACAGCAACTGCCACAGATCTTTTGGAGACTAAAATGAAAAAAAAAAAAAGAAAAGAAGAGTATTTTTCACAATTAGCATGCCATGTTGGCAGCTTGACTCACAATACAGAATTCAATGCAATGGTTTTGACCGACTGGATCTAAACAGGTTCATCTCCTTGATTACCTGTAGAGAGCTGCGTGGGAAAAGGGTTCATTTCTTTGTCCACCATTTTCTGGTATAAAGCTCTCAAGCTGAATGGCTCCACAGTAAAAGGTAGTGTTCCAGTCAACATTGCGTACATGTTCACTCCACTAAAAGAAAACAGAGAGAAAAAAAACCCAAACTAGCTTTTTGTAACTGTCCTTCATCTTTAATGTCTGACAACTATTAAAAAAAGACCAACAAAAAGCTCTCTCTTCTGTTGCATACAATGATTTGGGCAAGAATCCCCAGAGGTTTGCTCATGGAGGGTCACACAATGTGTAGGGACATAAACTGGAAGCCACAGAACCAAGCCCAGCTCTTAGGCAACTCCTCGGCTAGATGCCATGCCACAATTAAGTCTCTCCTCAGGCCGCGTAAACACGCTACTTTCAGGGGCCTTGTCCCAGTCCTGCCCTGGGTGTGGAATGACTGGCTGCACCAATGGGGACACCACAGGTCTTGGTTCAGTGCCCAAAGATTTCCACTGACCTCTATAGCCTCTGGTGCAGCCCAAAGATCAGGTGTGAACAATTCCATTTTTCAGAGCAGAAAACTTACTATTCATTTATGTCCAGCAAAGTCATCAAGGAAAAATGGGTTGGGCACTCTTGTTCTTCTTCCTCTTAAGAGGGCTTTAAATTTAATTTGAGTGGAATTTTTCCCTTTTGGGATTTTGTTTCCCCAGTCTGCGAATAAACCTTTGTGAACAGAAAGAAACTAAACTGGTGTGCTATTGTGAACTATGATCACAGCATCAGGTTATGACGCATCACAGCATCACTGAACCACCAGGTTCAGCTATGAGGAAGGGTAAGAGTTAACCATAATTTTCTTTCTTTGAATACAAGAAAGAGTAGGAGATTATTACTTGGAAAAGTTTAAATGGTTTACAAGAATGACTGTGCTCTGTTTGCCTGCATTCCTCAAGGGTGGTACCCTCCCCCTTGATGTGGAAGATGGCCCACTGCTGGAGTGAGAAATTCGATAGCCATGCAATGATTTAGCTGTGGGTCTCCTCGGAGGACAGACTGCAAATCAGGCTTCAGCAGGGGAAGTTCTAAAGAGCATTGAGGTGCAGCAGAGAACTGAGTGGGTCAAACAGATTAATTTGACCCAGGTCCTAGTCTCAGATAATAACTATGGCCAACCTTTCTCAGCAGTAGTACTTATACACTATATTATGTTTCTCAAGCATTGCAAATACTTCAACTTGGGTATTACCATAATTCTGTTATTTCATTTAAATGTATACAAGTGATACTATCCCTATTTGGTGAGGAAAAACCTATCAATACTAAAGAAAAATCTAAAACTCAACTGACTTCAACTAATTCCTCTCCAGGACTGACAAGGATAACTGACACCATGTACATGGTCAACAGGAAGGTAGTGGGAGTTGCACAGTCTAAAGCCTAAGTACTGCAGACAAAGTCATTGACTCCAAAACACCTTTCTGGCATCCTCTACTTCTGGCACTGGGGACTTTTCTCTGTTCTTTTGCATAACCACCAGTAAACTCACAAAAAGGCTCACAAGTTTTGTGGCCATTTTTGCTTACCCTTTAACAAATGTGCTTTCAAAGTGGTGCTTTCAAACTGATGACCTGAATTGATTTCATGTTTCTTGCTGAACTTGACTGTGGATAGTGTACAGATCCCACATGAATGCTTGAGGATCCTTTGAGGAAAACTAAAAAAGCTGTTGGTCATCTTATGTCATCTCTTCTACCTTGTCTGAACGTCACTGATTAACAGCTGTGATTTACGGCAATCTCTCCACGCTATATGTTCTAGCAATCTATATACTGGTAAGTAAAGAGCCATTTCAAAATAATATATCTGTGCAATTTAGTCCACGGAATTGCACTAATTAAACAGATTTTCTTGCTCAAACTAGCCAAATACATGAATAACGTTTCTCATTTGAGCAATGGGTAACAAGACAGTAATAGCAATTATCAAGTAGAGAAGTAACTCACATGGACCAAACGTCTATTTTAGGCCCGTATTTCTTCCTTGCCAGAAGTTCAGGGGCTGCATATGCTGGGCTCCCACACTGGGTGCTGAATGGATCAGAATAACCCAAGATGCCTGCACAGTTGCTCAATCCAAAGTCTGCGAAAGGCACAGAGACAGAGTTATGAAAGAGACAGATACAGTAAAACCATGCTAGAACACAAGAAAAAAAAAAGTACTTTTTTTTTTTCCAAAAGCTAAGCAATGGAACTGCCTAAGAAAAAAATCATCCACATGCAAAAATTTTATACGATTTGTTTCTTTGAGGTGCTAAAATAACCAGAGATTTCCACAAACAATACAAAAAAAAAAGTCTTAGAACGTGCACATTTATCAGTTTCATACACAAAGCAACTACATTTCAGTGGGAATTGGATAGCAACAACCAGAGCTGAGCTTGTCCTAGGCACTACGTGATGTGCATGGGGCAGAGAGCCACCTTGGGCTGTCATGGATTCCATACTACTGCAAGAGGCCAAGTTCAAGTGGAACTTTGTCAACATTTTCCTTTAAATCATGTAAATGAGCTATCAGATGAAAGACGGGGCGGGCAGTGGGGTTGTTTTTTGGGACTACTGTGGCAACGCACAAACGCACAGGGTTGCAGATTCAGTATTTCAGCCTTGAGGTAACACAGGGAAATGTTGGAGCAAGAAGGAGAATGTGTTGATTTGGCTCTCCCGCCCTGGCCCCTCCCTGACTTCTGCCTTGAATTATTGTATTTCTGGCCCCTGGGTGTATCTGACACTCTTTTGCTGGCAATAATAACAAGGGACTGGCCGGAGACAAGAGGCAGCCTCTCCGCACCGAAGGAGGCCACAGTTTCCCAAGTGCTCTCAGCCAACCCAAGCCCAGGTTGGCGCCTGGGAAGGGTGTTCCCAAAATCTCCCCCATCTGCTCCAGTGCTGGTATGGCTGCAGGGTGAGCTGGGTTTAAGAAACCAAATCAAACCACTAAGCATGGAAAGAAAGGCAGAATTGCACTAGTGGCAGAAGCGGCTGAGGGCAATGTGCAAGCACACACTGTCTGGTGATAACCTACTTGGGAGAAAGCAATTATGAAGCCACAGGCCAAGAGATGACAAGAGAAGACGAAGAGGGGTTGCAAAAGGTCTTGAAAGTGATGTCCAACAACTTGATGTGGTAAAAGGGAAGAAGCAAGACGAGCTTGCAAGGATTAGGATGACATGGGCAAAGCTGACAGGCTGGGAGAATGGCCTTTGCTGCAGGGCAAGACATCTCAGAGCAGCAGATCTAGGGAGGTCTCAATCAAAGATTCTCATATTTATTAATAACTTGTTATTGATGACAGCTGCAACAACAAAAATACTGCTATTAAGAACAGTGACATCTGGTTTATTTGTTTCTTTTTTTTGATACAGTCTTCTTAAAATTTCCCACCATGCATGCATGTCTAAAATTAAAACTGTCTTATATATAAATGACGCAGTTGGGAAAAGCAGACCACTGAATCCTCTTCCTATGGAATTGTGTCTTGCATCCATGTGTCTTGTAAAATAGCATCTTTCTGGGTGTGCTACCCGCCTGCCTGTATGGGCTAAAAGCATCACATCTTGTAGACCAAATATAGCAGGCAACTGTTGAGCCCATGCAATACTCTCCCTCCACAGAGTCATTAATTTGGGTCTCTCTCTCTTACCTGCCTACTTATATGCATAAGACTTAAAGTAATAGCCTGACCTTTAGCTTTTGCTCCATGTTACATTTGGCTGACACCAGATTCCTCAAGGTATTAGAAGCTCTCTGACAGGGTGCCCACATAAGCCCTGTTCCCTTATAAAACCAGACAAAAAAATAATAATGCTTACAAAAAAATGCAATTATGAAGATAACTATGTGAGCCAGAGTGCCTGAATGACTGCACTTTCCACTCGACTGGCTGCATTTCGGAGAGCGAGACAAGCACAACTGAGACAAGAATCATTGTATTTGACATCCAAAGAGGCTCAAAGGGGTTTTGCTGGAGAACGTTGTCAAAACTGAAGGGAGGATCACGACAGTTTCCTTGCCTCTGATAGAAAACAATTGTCTCTGGACACTGCTTAATCATCTCTGCTAGATACGTGTTACCTCTGGGGCTTATACAAATACTTCTGAGGATCCATTTACTTAATTAATGTATTTATTAGCTAAGAAGAGTTATGTCAACTGTAAAATACTTTGTAAAACTCCTAGAAATAATATTTCCACACAGTTTAGTATTCATGGTGTTTGCCCTACTGTGTCATACCCCCTCAAAATTACTTGACTGTAATATAATGCTTCACAATCAAAGTATAAAAGGGCTATATTCTGTGATGGTGGAAATCAGCATCCTTTTGTCATTATCAGTGGAGGTATACTCTAGTGGAGGTTTTAATTATCTTATTTGCTTAAACTATAAAGATCTGATTGACAAGTCAGCTCATTCATTTAATCTAAGCTGGTATACTCTTTGTTTCCTATCGCCTGTTGAAATGCAGAATGCGTGCAAACACATGCATATTGGGGACAGGGATTTTATCACAAAAGAAATGGAAATTTTGTTATTAACACTGCAGCAGCACATTGTGATTGCAGAGTGATTTTTATTAAGGATGCACTGCTGATCTTGATAAGAACAGCATTACCACCAGCATTGACAATTTCACTGCCATTCCTGCCTCTGTTTTAGGCTTCCTTTCAATAAGCTGAGCTAATTACGGAACTCAGATCAAAGGCCACACTTGGTTTTCCAAAGTAAATATTATGACACAGAAACTCCACCACCCCCACTGTTCATACTATCGAAGTATCGCATTCCACTACTACTCTTTAACGCCTCCAGGAAATCAACATTAAGCGATGGATATATGGCTATCTCTGAAGCTGTGACAGTTGGAATACGGGAAGAGTCATTAAATAGCAGAAGCCTTAGCACCAACCTTGTAGATAAGTTTGACCAGCAGAGCTACGCGTTGGCAGGGTGTCAGGTTTTGGTGCCATAGGTCCTTGAGCAGGACACCAAGGACTTTGCATGGCCTGTGAGTGGCTTTTTCAAAGCACCTTTGTCGGACACCTACCACCATGGGCTGGTAGATGAAGAGTAGTGAATTATTTCCAGCGTTTCAAATCCTAATGTTCTTAGATTTGAGACTTAACACAGCAAAGTGAGTTCTTCAAATAATATTATCTAAGAACAAATTATAAACCACCTTGTCACGTAGCTAAAAAGGTGCCATTAAGCAGCTGGGTGAAGAGAGGGACTCAAGGGATTCAGTTCTCATTGAAATGCACGAACAAGCAGTGACTTTCAATGTCACTTCCTTGTACATTTTCAATCTTCATTTCACCTTTTTCTTTTATGGTGGGTTTTCTTTCACGTGTATTACAAGAGCAATATTTTTCTTTGGTACTAGTGAGTTTGCTGCTGCACTAGATCAAGCTCCCTTCCCAAAGCAGTTAACGCGCACTGAGTTTGCAGTTAAAGTCTCTTCTCCCAAGCACGAAAAGCAGCACGTAATTCCTCGAAATATGGTCTTTGCTCCTGGGTAACTTTCTTGGGCCTGACTACATGACGATACAACTGATCCATCACATTTCTAGAAAGACCGACTACATAAAATACTGTACTGAGCCCTGAAGGGAGTGAGCGAGGGAACAGGCAGGGAGGAGGAGGTGGAGTAAATCATCTGGTCTATAAATTATCTGGTCTATTCTACCAGCCACAGGCAGGTGCTGTAAAGTTTTTCTTGTCCTGGGAAACACTGATGGCAACGGAAAGCTGTGTGGCAGCTCAAGCACTACTTCTGCTACCACCTGGAAAAGAGATATTAGTGAGGAGAGGTTGCCCAGGGACGTAAGGCCGGTTTTAGCAGCCCCCACACTAGCTTTCCCTGCAAGTACAGCCCATAAAGCATGAAGAACAGAGGTACTACTTCTTCTGGATGAACAACCAGAGATCACTAGTGTCACTAGCAAGATAGAGCATGAGCTGACTGCGATATTAAATCTGTTTTTATTTACAGTAAAATTATTACTAATAAAGCAACCTTTATTTTTCTATAACATACCCAGTTGGATGGTGGGATTTAATTGCTTTGTTTTAAAATACATACTGCGTACAACCTGCTCTGCTTAAAACATCAGGCTGCAGACCTGAGGACAATTTATTTCAACACTACTGAGGCTACAGAAGATCAAACTGTCTCTTTTCTCTATTCTTCCCACACCACCCACTGTGAGGAGACCTTTCCATGCAGCCGAAGCAAATAAAAGTGCAGGAACAGTTCTGAAGTAATTTTTTGGAACGTGAGTTTTAATTGTACACGTATCATCTGATTAGGTCTGGGTTTGGATGTCAAGTTCACACAGTGTTGTGTAACCAAACACCCAGTAACGGGAAAGTTATAGAAACTCTTTAAATCTATCAGATGTTCATATAGCACTGTTGCAAACCATCTGGTCTCACTTATCTGCTAAATCAAGATAATGGGTGGTATCCATCATTACTGATGAATGATTCATGGTAACATATCGGTATCCTCTTGACCCGTAGCTGAGGTAATGCAGAGTTCTCTTTTGCTATTATTTTCCCAGAGTCAGTTGAATGGCTACAGAGTAATGACTAGAACTTGTGCTAATGTTTCCAAAGATTGAATTCCCTAAGTTAATTTTTACTATTTCAGATTTCATTAACCATCCTTCTCCTTTTTGTTTAGAGATACATGTGCAGTAAGTGTTCATTTGACCTGAATGTTAAGTGTTTTTCATCACTTTTCAGATCATGAAGCCTTTTGAAGAAAGAAAGTCAATCAAGTTTTCAAGTCTGCAACCACAGACACTGATGTTGGCAAAAGTGTAGGGATGGAGATAAATACAAACAGATGTTTCGGGTTTTTTTATGAAGGGCATATTTTCTTTTCAGTGCTCACATTAACATTAATGGCAATTACACAAAGGCAGTAAGAGATTATACCTACTGATGATTAATCTAAAATGTCCCCATAACTTGAATGAATTGAGTGCTGTGTACAACTGATACCCAAGTACAATCAAGACTCTTATCTTTTTTATTTTTTAACAGCACCCTCTAAGTGAATTTTGTATTGGGTGCTGGAAGCAAATTTAACGAATATAAATATAGGACCAAATTTTGCCGGCTGCTAAAAATGTGTGCAACTCCCACTGACTTCAGCGGAAGCATATGCATATGGGGGCAGAATCCAACCCTTAGTAAATATGAAATTATCAAGATAATGAAATAAGTTACTTCTGTGGTGTCATTTCTTTAATTCATCACAAAGTTCTTGGTTTGAATATGAAAAATGTTGGTTAAAAGATGAAGGATTATTCCCATACCCAGTTAAAGCTGAATTATTTGGAACAATTTTTTCACAAGATGCTGTCAGGAACAGCTTGATTGCTATCTATACTCTCTCAGCTCCTCTCTGCAGCAACATTAGCAGTTGTCACATGAAGGATTATGAAGTCTCAAAAAATCTCTTTATAAAGCTAACAATTCTAATTACTGGAATTGCCAAACTGGTTTCATACCAATAAGCTTGATATTGTTGTCTTCATCTAGCAACAGATTTTCTATCTTCAAGTCTCTGAAAGAAATAAAATATTTTGAGTGAGTCTCCAAAACAATGAGGTAGCTTCCCATCGCTCTTACCAGTGCATTTACAAGATTCATATATAATAACACATATAGTGAAAGTAGCACACACACAGTTCCACATTCAAAGCAGAAAGCCCCAAGCATTGTCTCCTCTCCAAAATTACCAGTGCTTTCACACAGTTTCACACCAAGCACAAAATGACTCTATAAACATTTACCAGTACATCCTGTAATTAATCAGGTTCTTCAAATTTCTTTCATACTTAAAAGTTTGCAGAAATCTTATACACTGGAAACATTTCAAAGATACGTTTTTGGAAATGGAGGTCACTTTCTTATTACTCTTCACAACCAAAGGCTCTTTTCTGGCCACAGATGAAGAACAAACTCTCCTCTGCTATTGTCTACAAGGAAGAGCAGAATCAACCTCCCCTGGGGATGAAGCATCCTTAGTCCTCATAGAGGTGGTCAGCACTGGCACTTTTCATACACTAGAGATGTAAACTGAGGCTGAGGGACTGAAATGACTTGCCCAATGCCATTCAGAAGGCCAGTAACAAAACTGAGAGAAAAAGCCACAGAGGTTTTCTGAGTGTCTTGTTAGTGCTTTCTCCACTACACCAACCTGCCCGATGCCACAGAGCTACTGGATCAGGGCCTGGATCAGTTTTTGGAGAGAGAGGATAAAATGAAAGTGGTCTCCTTCCTCAAGATGACTGACCTTTCCTCTGATATGAACATCACTGCATTGTTCACTTTACACATGCCCTTTCATCACTTAAGAACATGGTTGCACTTTCCTAACCTTGTTCTACCTAAGAAAAATATCCCAGAGATCACACACACACAAACCACCCCAAACCCAAAAACTGTACAGACTAAGCATTGAGTATAATATGAAAACAATAATTTAGGTTGATACACAACTTGTCTGTGACTTCTAGGATTTGGCTGTGTCTTTATCACAAGAATTTTTCCCCCATCCAGACATAAAATATTTCTAACAATCAGCATGCCAGGATATCAATAGCTCAGATGAGCAGTGATGTTTCTCCCAGCACACTTCAGAAAAATCTGGATAATAAAGCCATCAACTATAATTATTGGAAGTCAGTGACATCCACGGTATTTTGCTTTTGTAAGTCAAAGGGAGTAATGAAGAATGCCTCTATTACAGATGAAGATATAAGGCTTAATAAAATAAGACAAGTAAACCAACCAAAGCAAACCAAGTACTTCCACAAGAAAGGATCTTGGAAAGAAAGGAAAATAGCTGTGACCAACTCCAAGTCTTTTTAAAAATGTTCCTCTCCACTTAATTTCATTTAATTTCGTGCCCATGCTGTGTTTCACAGAAACCTGAGGCAGAAGAGTACTTGCAGGTAGGATGCCATTTGCTTCATTGATACCATCCCACAAGGACCTTCTCCAATCAGATGTTTCTACACCTCAGTGAGCATTTCTTGAAGATTTTCCTTGCTTCATGTGTGAAAAGAAATAGGGGAAATACTATATAAATCTACCAAAGGAGCGTATTTTGCAAATTTCAGGGGCAACATCCAGGCTTTTCTAGAGCATCCAGCCACACGTTTCCTGAGGAGAGGACTGCCTTCTGAACGAGTCCTCTTCTCAGAGAAGCAATGTGACTCAGTCAATAAAGCACCAATCTGAGGGACAGGAGGAGGGAATTACGATCCCTCCTCTGGCAATAACCCAGTGTGTTAACTTGAGGAAGCGAACACGTTAAAAGTGACAGCTAATTTCAAATACCATGGCAGAAATGTAACCACATTTGGCAGTGTTTTGACCAACACCCAGACTACAAAGAGCCAGCTCTCCAGTCCTGCTACTGCTCCTGCTCTGAGGGAGAGCACTGAGTCCAGGACATGTACCCCATGAGCCCAGCTGGCATCCACAGCATTCCCCCCCTCATCTACTGAAGATTCCATGTGTCGCAACACTGCTGCAGACCCATCGCCTTGTGTCCTCCAAAAGGAGCTTCCCTCATCAGGCAACCTGACAGATTACTTGGTACTAGGAAGACGTGCGCTGCCAGAAGGATCCAGATCAACCCATTTCTGCTTCCCCTTCCTGCCAAATGGACTTATTTCCTCACATTTTACATCCTTATTGCTTGCAGGGGAAAGTTTTCGCTGACAGTACAATTAGCCTCGAGAAAGGTATCAGGGATGGGAATTTAATAGGAGAGTGCCAGAAAAAAAACCCAAACCAGTATGAGAAAGAGAAAAAACCAAGGCAAACCAAACCAAACCAAACCCTAAACTAAACTGAAACCAACCGCAGCACATGGATCTTCAGGACATACACTGCAATGCTCAGTACAACTTCTCAAAGCAAGGAGCAAGATCATTTGGAAGCTCTCAGTACATTAAACCTTAGCTAAGAAGAGGTAAGACTTTAAAAATAAAGACAAGGGAGTGGACAGATGAAAGCTGTAAGCTTGAGGAGAAAAGACACACAGGCAATTAGAATAATAAATGAGTGACAGGAGGGCTAAAAATAAACACAAGAAAAGGTATTTAAAACAATTCACAGTTTAAAATAAAACCAAGGTAAACATTGCAGGGCATTTTAAAGGTATCAGAGGAGAAAAAAAAAGAAATTAAATATAGCATCAGCATAGAGTGCAATCAGACCTGGTTAATTAAAGTTGTTTACCCGTATGTCTATTCTCAGCAGATTTGCCTGTAAGTGGTAACTGATCTAATAGTCCATATGCACCACGTTTTTGTCAACCCATGTCAATATGAAAGCTGTTTTGGTTTTTTTCTTCCAGTGTGACACTGGGAACAAGGACAATAGGTTTCTACTCCTTGATACAACCTAACGAGAAGATTCTACACAAACCAGCCTTTGAAAAGCAAAGCAAAAGCCGGACAAAATCAAACCAAAAGTCCCCAGGTTAAACCACATCTGGAAAACAGCTGCTATACAGGTGTGGAGCCTTGGGGTGGGCAGTAGGTAGGACCTTTAGGCAGCCCCATCCCCTGCAGAAGGGTGGCAACAAGGCAGAGAGATGGCAGGTACCCACCACCAGGACAAGAGAAGCGCAAATAGAGCCTGTGTCTCTGGACAAGATATGCAGCCGCCAGAACAGAAAGGTTATCCAGTGAATACTTCAAGGGACTGTAACTATGCACCAGATTACCTGCTATTTCTTTTTGACCAAAAAGTACAGTGGTACGATCCAGTTCCACTTCTTCCTTAAGCTCACCCTGCAGACAGGGCAGATTTCCCTGAACTTCCTCAATGCTTTACGTCCAATTCAAACTTCAATTATTTTTCACTAAGAGAGGCTTATCTGAGTTGCTGCTTTCTTTGAGCATTTACATTAATTCCTTGAAACACAAAAAATTGCACCATTGCACCCAAAAGCGTTAGGAAACCCTGAACTTCATGCACTATACTACAAGTGGTTTAACAAATAAAAGCAAACACACCACCTTATTTATTTTAGTCAGTGGAGTGTTTTGCATGTTTTTAATAGCTGCATACTGCAACAGAGAATGCGAGTTATCAACTACGATACACACACACTCCTTGTTCAATTCAACGGGAAGACCTGGAGCACTGAACATCAGGTACACACGCTGGTCCCTATGGACTCAAAGGTCCTCTTAGTTTTGCACATGGTTTGTACTTTTTGGTGGGTTCCTAGAGCAGGACACAGCTGCGTTGTGACTGGAAGGGATGGCCAAGCACTCCCTTATGCCAGGAGCACATGATACAGTGCATGGGGATGAGGTAGGGAGAAGAGACACAGTTGCTGGAGACCTTCAGTTTCCCTCCTTGAAGTAAATCTGACCTTGTTCCTTACTGTCACAGGTCCTTGAATTTTGTAATTTTCCCTAAAGCAAATTCTCAGTATTCATTAATTAAAAACTTCAAAATACCCTCAGCATTTAAATACTAAAGAAACAAAAAAATTTACCTTATCCTGAGGGGTTACTTCCATGATGCTGAGAGTGTTTAGCTATGGTACAAGTTAGTCAATTCTATGAATAACGAAGACGCTCAACAAAGATTAAGCTGTATTACCACAATGTGGAGAATCAGCATATATTTATGCCGTGTCAGCTTGTGAGGCTAGCAGCGTACAGTTGGTGTTCCCTGTATTTGAAAATACGCCTTCTCCATGGTATGGTTTGTTTGTGAGTTTGTTCTGCTGTTGATGGGGTGGATTTGCCTCTGGCTTTGCTTAGAGCTTCACAGACCACTTTGGCAATTCCAGCTCCAGCCAGTTACTCCACTGAAGCAACACAAGCCTGCTCCACTGAGCGAGCTACCCCAGGCTTCAGCTGTCAGCTCAGCACACTTCTGAAAGAAGCTTAATTCAGTGCCACTGCAGGCTCCAGACAGGAAAATTGAAGTTTTTGCATTACACATTTTCTTTCTTGTCTGGGGGAGGAGGGATGAGAAGGGAGGTTTTACCAGCAAGCAGCTGCAAAGCAGCAGTGGCTGCTGCCTCATGTATCTTATTTTTAATCAGAACAGCACTGTGAAAAAATCACTCTTTAACTACCAATCCCGCAAGCCCACTTTCTAGCCCCATGCAAGAGTCAGAGGCGAGCTGTAAAGGTTGCAGAGATTTTGGTTTATCATCACGTCAATATACATTTCAAAGGCTTTGTTATCAAAACAAATTTATTGAGACGGATTCTTCTATCAGTGACAACGTCATCAAATTCAACGTGGTTGCCTCTGTAGAAGAGGAATTCAGTCTATTGTCTTCACTAAAACAATGTTTAGTTTGTTTACAGCAGAGGACTCCAAGAGAGAACGCCCAAAGGTAATTCTGAAATCCGACATAAAATAAAAAGACAAACCAGCTATGCACTTCAAAAGGAGACTATGTTCTGTAGTGCAGCATCTGTCATAAATACTGCATCAGCAGCCAGACTACTGGCACTTAAAATTAATAGAATGGAAGTTATCAAAGCCAACATGTCAAAGTAGCAGGTACCAAGGCAGGAATCTCATAGCACCCTGAGCAACTGGGTCATATGGCACCACCTTACTCTGCTAAGGAAAGAGATCAAGGAAAAAAACGTGTAAACTCTGCTCAAAACCTCAGGGGTGGGTTTTTTATGTCTTTCAAACTCCTGATCTGCTTTTAATTACAAAATGGCAGTGGAAGGTATGAATATGCTGCCACGAAGACAGAAAAAGGGGGAATACAGAAAGCTATCTTTGCTACCAATACATTATTAAATTCTTTTCTTTGACATCCTGACAGTAATTGCACTGAATGGGACTGAATTTTGTTAAAATTACTTTAAAAGGGTTGTTGAGAATTTCCTGTGGGATGGGGTGGCAAGCACCAAGGCTTTCACTTCATTTTCTCTTATACTCCCAAGGGGCTTATTGTTCATCATGCTTTTTGACAGCATGAAGGCCTATGTAAACACCCTCTGAAAAGAGAAAGCTTCACCAGATACTGCCATTTGGGTTTGTTTTCCTCTGTCAGAGGGAAAGATAAATATTCCTACCTGATTCACAGCTGAGCTTGATGCAAGTATATTTTTAGCATCCAACCAGCTCTTCTCATAGAAGGAATGAAACATAAATGATTACATGCAATTATATATATAGAATGGCAGCCTTTCTTTTTTCAGTGAGTGGCCAAGGAGTTCTGAACCCTGAACAGCCCCCACCGAAGATGTAGCTCCTGCACTCAGGAACTTGTAGTCTTCATCCACCATAGCAGATATGTTTATAATTTGAAATACATCTATACAGTCAAACATGATTTTTTTTTTAACTTCTCTAAAAAAAATGAGGTTTCTTTAAGCTTTTTAATTTTAGGCTCTTTGCACACCAGTGCACCTTAAAAGAGGCATTTCCATGGAGTTCTGCATCCCAGCTCTTTTCCAGAGTGCTCTTCTGCCATGCCAACTCTTTATCATAAGTCATGAAGCTTACCGAGTAATATTCATCAAATAATGTAATCAAATTTCGTGCAACTTATTTCATCTGGCTTTTTTTTTCATCCTGAGTTACAGAACAGGGCAAGTCATCTATATTATTCTGTGAATAATGCAGACAAAACCGCTAGTGACTTTTGCAATAAAAGAGTCAGTGAACACTTTTCAATGTCATGCCCTATTCCATGTGAATGATAAAAACATTTGGAGAGAGACAAACTGCGGACCACTTTCTGGCCTAGGATGCCGTGTTGTGTTTCACACGCAGTGAATGCAAACGCCCACAGATTGCCACGTAGATCAAAGTGCTGTTATTTTTACCTGTTTTAAAAATAACAACAATAACAACAACAGAACATTGCCATTTTATCCAGGGTGAGAATGAATCAGAGTTCTGCACTATTTTTTCCCCCTCTTCAGTTGCCGATTGAATAGTCTGATTTTAGAGTTGCCACAGTCAAAAGCCTGAGATGCTGAAGGACAACTCCTGGGGTAATATTATTCTTTCTCCCTCTCTTGCTCACAGAGAGCCAGGAGAATAAATCTGGATCACGCCATCAGTGTTTTTCCTGCATCTTGATGCTAGTCTGCAAACAAAGTACGTACAGCAAGTCAAGACATTGAATGGTTAAGCTAGAGAAAATACTTGCAGATACACTGCCTGTGATTCTGTCAAATTTTATCAGTTTAAGCAGAATTGGACCTGCCCATTATTTGGATGGAAGACTCCCGAGGACAAGCTCTGTGCCACGCTGTGATTTGAGAAATGGAGTGGATGGAGTACGCTGCTTTTGGGGTAAGGATTAATCCAATGCCATGGGGCTGGATAGAAAGAGCTCAGCTGCCAGATGCAGCAGAGCACATCAGTATTTCCAAGGCAGATTCCTCCCTCTGCTCAGAAAGGTCCCTCACACTTCAGACTCTGTGAGCTCTGCTTATGTTTCCAGAGACAGCAGAGGGAAAGAGAAGGCGAGGGCCAAAACTGCTGTGAGCATGCAGCATCTGTATAGGAACTCGTGCTCACATTCTTTCTGGACCCCAAAGCCTTGCCGCCTTCTCACCACAGCAGCCTGTTGATTCTAGCTTGTACCTAGTGAATGAGCTATTTTGGTACAAAATGTGGGTTTGAGTCCTCTCTGTAAAAGAAGGGAATCACAGCCAAACCTACCAATGCCCCGTAAGTGCTTGAGCCACTGTGTATAAGGTAAACTTTTCAGGGAGAGGAACTGCTGCTGAACTCAATACTGCTATTAAAAGCTAAATGTGTTCATCTTTCTCCTGCCAGGTTCTCCTCTGCCCAACTCAGAAACTTTGACCTTTTTCCTTCCTCTCTCTCTCGATATACCGGATATCAATTGATCCCTTAAGGCAATACGTAAACTCATTCCTTTTCCATGCCCCAAACTGTGGAGTTAATAATTTAACAAAGTCGGTAATTTAGCTGCTGATAGAGAACCTGCAGAATAGACCTGGTGGCTGCTCAAATATTTATATTACAGCGGTACCAGAAATTTAGCTCGAGCTAAGACCTCAGTACACCTGAGGTTTTCCGTGCGTGTAGCGTCTACCCCTAATCAATCGCAGGGAACACACAGAGAGAGCCAAGGCAAAACACAGTTTTCAGAGCACATGGAGTTCCATCAAGCCAGATGCACCCAACAGTGTTGCACAGCAGTAGGCAGCGCAGCACACAGCTGGGCACAGCTGGAAGAGCTGGCTGTGGGCTGCCTTCATGCAGTTTGCCAGCTGCCTGCACAACAGCTCTCCATCGGAGAACAATACAGACAGCACAGCCAAGGAAATTAAGGACCAGATCCTTAAAAGGTGTCCAGCTCCTGCTATGTGCCTGCATAACCTAAGAGGATAAGGCCTACACAACTTTCTCAGCGTCACATGGGAAAGTATGTGGGAGTCCAGACTTGACACCAGTTGGCCCAAATTTAGAAAGTGAAGCCTCCTTCTTAGACAATACCCTATAAATACATCTACGAAAAGAAAAGGAGACATAATGGCTCAGACCAAAGGTCCACCCAGCCTGCTGTCCTGTCTCCATAGCAGCCAAGAACACATAAGCTAAGAAAGGAACAGGGAGAGATAATCACATGTGCTTACTCCACCTGTACTCTCCTTGCTTCCACCACTTGCTGCCTGGGGACTGCAGGCAGAGGTAGCTACTCCTTACTCAGCAACCTTTTGCAGACTTGTCTCTGATGAGAGCCCAGGTAAACTTTTGTCTCGTTTTCCCTTGAGCACAGGCAAACTTTTAACTCAACAGCATTTTCCTCCTGCAAGGAAATCCACACCCTGCTTATATACTGATTGAGTGAAGATCGTAAAGAAAGTGATATATCACACCAGCTCTGGGTCTCCCCTGAGAAGACACTGCAAATGGACTAACCAGTTGCATACTTTCCATTGTACTTCAAAGTACTCAAACTTGTGAGGTCTTGTTGGGGCAATGTAACCATCAGAAGGAGCAGAGAAGCAGAAGCAATAGACTTCTGTGGTCCCATTTAGGCTTTGTGCCACCTGTGTCACTGTCAGGCTTTGGGCAAATCAGTTCATCTCCCCTACTGCTGTATTTCCACCAGTAAAACAACAGACACAACCACCTCCTCAAAGAAATAGTGAAATGATTCATTAGTTAATGTTAGTACAGCGCTTTCAAGAGGCAAATTAGCGCTACTTGCAGAAAAAGAACTCTGCTTTTGGAAAGCACAGGCTTATTGTTAAGGACATGGACTCAGCACAGCTCCCATGTGCTCATGTGAAGTAACACACTTACTTAAGAGCTTTCTGCAGATACTTCATAACGTCTACAAAATGAGCATCTGAACAGTATCGTGAAAATTAACCAAAAAAGCTGTCAGGAGCATGTTTTCAGAAGGAACACTCCTTACTATACAAATTAAAATACCACTTAGAGGCTCTAAAATAGATTTGAACCAGAGAGGGTTTTTAAGATTACCTGTGAACTACTCCTGCCCGGTGAAGGTGTTCAACTGCCAGGATAAGCTGCCGGATGTATTTGCGTGCTTCATGCTCCTCGAGTCTTTTTTTCTCATAGATCTTGTGCATTAAGTTGCCACCAGGGCACAGCTCCATGACAAGGTAGTAACTGTTTTCAGTTTCCAGTATATCCAGCAGCTGAGCAATATTTGGGTGGCGAATCATTTGCTGGATCTGCCCTTCCCGTCGCAGATTCTTGGTGACATAGGTGTCCTTTTTGGCTCTTTTCTTGTCAATTACTTTCACTGCCACCTAATGAAAAAACAGAGGAGAGAAGGTTTTTAGTAGTCACACCAATGATTTATTGCTCTAAACTTATATAAGCAACCTTAAAAAAAAAAAAAAGGTGTCAGTCTCCACCAATACACCACAGTTTCAGGCACAACTGCCCACATCAGAGAAATAGCTGTTTTTCCAACCCCACTGACAATTTCTTTCCTGATTTCCTTGTATGACGACAGACCAAAGTTATTGCAGGGAAACAGGTAACAAAAGAGAGGAGACAATCCATATCCAAACACTTAGCACACTGGGCATTTATTTCATGTATTTTCCCAGAAAGTCTTCAGGCTGGTGTTTATAAGTTTTAAGTGCCATTTTTGGCTTTTCCTGGCTTTGGATATATGACTTCAGATGATACGCTCCCAGGACAAATTTCTTAAACTATAGCCAAGTGTTAGTTTTACATGATTAAAAAGAATAAAAGCATACCATAAAAACCAAAATAATTTCAGTACCACTTTCCTGGCAAATTTCTTTTTCCTCTTTTAAAATGTACATGAAAGATGATCCCATTGTGACTGCTAGAACCGAGCAACTCTGCCAAATCCAAGGCGGCAAAGCATTCTTTGTGGTTTTTTTTTTTTACAGCAAGTTCTCAGTGACACACCTGCTCAGAGCTATCCGAGTCAACTGGAGCCCATCATAAAAGTACGTAATAAAACCAAGGAGACTCTGTACTGCAATCTGTAACACAGCACGTGCTAGCGCCTATCCGAGTGCTTTCCTTCTCATTGCTGGTGCAGAACTCCACATGAGAACAAAAGGATGGTCTGCCTAGAATATCACTCTTTTCCATGCTTACAGAACCTGGTTTTTTATTGCTTTAAAGGATTCACTGAATAGTTGCAATAAAAGTAACTGCCTTTTTCTGCCTCAGATTTATAGACAGTTATTTATTTATTGAGGTTTCTTATTTAGACTGGGTCCTGCAGACTTCCAGGTCATTTGTGACAGACAAAGGTCTAACAGCTTGTGCCAGCTGAGCAACAAAAGCCACCGTGAAATCCTCCTCCCAGCTCCTCCTCTCCTCAGAGCTCTGCCACAAAGGCACTCCTTGACTGCACGCACCCAGACCCCGCAGCTCGCCTTTCCTTGCCCAAGTGACAGCTGCTTGTTTTTCAGCATGATGAGGGGAGGGGGAAACACAGTGCTTGGTATTCCTGTCTGACACTGAATTTTACATGATGTGAAAGAGTCTTGTTTAATATGGTACAGGTCCAACAAAATGCACAAAAATGCCACAATCCCTTTGCCCTCCCAGATGGAGGCACAAAGATGCTGCACCCGCATCTTTGCTGTCTGCCTTGATTTGGCCTTGGAGGGTCTTGAGGTATTGGAGGACACTGAGGTTCTGGAGCATGTTTAGAGAAGGGCAATGAAACCGGTGAGGGGTCTGGAGAACAAGTCTCATGAGGAGTGGCTGAGGGAACTGGGGTTGTTCAGCCTGGAGAAAAGGAGGGTGAGGTGAGAGCTTACCACTCTCTACAACTACCTGAAAGGAGGTTGTAGCACGGTGGGGGTTGGTTTCTTCTCCCAAGTAACAAGTGATATGACAAGAGGAAATGGCCTCAAGTTGCACTAGGGGAGGTTCAGATTTTATATTAGGAAAAAATCTTCACTGAAAGTGTTATTAAGGAGTGGAACAGCCTGCCCAGGGAAGTGGTTGAGTCACCATCCCCGGGGGTATTTAAAAGATGTGCAGAGGTGGTACTGAGGGACTGATGGTTTAGCGGTGGACTTGGCAGTGCTAGGTTAATGGTTGTACTTGATGATCTTAAAGGTCTTTTCCAACCAAAATCATTCTATAATTCTGTGATTGATTCTATGATCTCTCACATTACCCTAGTTCTACAATAAGAATGAATAACAATCGTAGGGAAAACCACAGAGTTTCAGCTACCCTAGCCTTAACACTCAGACAACTGCACAACCCCAAGAGGCTTCCCTACATCTCCACATCGTACAACATCCCTCCTTACGGCTGATGGACCAACTACTGGCAGCAAATTCACTTTCAGCTATGGCCAATGACATTGTTACAACCCACAGCACCGTGGGCTCATGGGCTTCAGCAACAGGGAGACAAACTTGCTGAAAGCATACCTGGCTGCCTTCCTAGCTTGAGAATGTGCCAAGCACACATCAAGCACATGACAGCTCCCAGCATGACTAGCCTTACCTTTATTTTTTCTGCAAGCAAAGGAAAGGTTAAATTAGTGAGTATTTTGGTTTTCCTTTCAGAGAACAAAAGCCACAAAAAATATGGTCTGGAAATATGACAACAAAAATAGATCCAGACCCTTTGACACGAACACCTTGAATCAAAGTCAAATTTTACCAGCAGAGGAATTGAAGACTAAAACTACAGGAGTAAGGGGTTTCATAGTCAGTCTTAAGGACCAGAAGTCAGGATTGCTGAGCACGTTATTAGCTGGATAAATTTACGCTGCTAAAAGATCATTCTGATGAAATACCATTGATAAAAAGATAAGACTGAACACCACACACAAGACAGTTGCTTGGGTAAAGCCGAGAGCAGAATCAGGACCATGAACGCCTGGAAGCTAAATTCCTGACTAGTCACATTAAAGAAAGATCATTTAGTCATAAGATAAAACAACAGGCAAATCAGAGCTTAACTTCACCATTTTGAAAGCCTCAGGTGATTCACCAAGGAAACAGTCTTAAATTAGAACATTCTTCCATCTAATGAGATAGGACCAAGAACACAGAGGCTTGCATGGATTATTTAGACAGCAAACCACAGAAGTTATTTTGGCGAGGACAAATTCAGGGGTTATAGAAACATGAGATTCCACTTTGTTTGCTGGCAACACAACACAACCTCTGCACAAGTTTGGGTTTGTTTTTTTTTAAAAAACAAAAAAGCTGGCATTTTCCACAGCTGCAAGATACAAAACATGGAGTATAACAGAGTGATCTGTTACCCATACTCAGTAAGTCATCCCCAATTCATTGACCTAAAAAAAAAAGCACATAACTGAATACAGGCATGTCTGCTGCCCAGGCTGAGCGTGGCTGTGGAGAGCAGGGGTGACCACCTGAACGCAGGAGATAGAGCCAACTGTGTGACTACTTGATGAATTTCTATGGTGACGAATAAGCTTTCTGTGCCTTACGGACAAATTTTCTCCTCAATTTTGATAGGAACTTGGTCAGGCACCCTATCTATCCCAGTAGACAAGCAAAGCCCACTTCTAGACCCACCCTTGACTACGAGCTACATGTCTGCCTTCAGCACCTTTTGCATCAGGTCCAAGAGATCCACCAGCACAGGGGACAGAGCTGACAAAGTAGGGGGGAAACAGTTTTGTTTCAGCAACAGCTTTGCACAGGAGAAGATTAAAATACCAGGGTAGACTACAGGAGACTTGCATCTGCACAGGAGACCAGCTTCATTGTGATGTTGCTCTCTCTTGGGACAGATGCATGTGGGACCTTGTGTCCTTGCCTAGGGCAGTGATACAGCACAGGTCATCCTGGAAACATCTTAGACAGATGGCCCTCTCTCCATCCCAGGGGCTATTAAAAATCCAGGGTCATTAAAGAGACCTCTACATATCTAAAGAAAAAGAACTGTAGTTGACCCAAACGCACAAGCATATGGAAGTTCTCTGTAACATCTTCTAGCTTTTGCTTTTCTCTGTGCCTCCTGGTTCTTCATCTTTACTACTACTTTCACTTATGCTACTGTCCTCCTAGTCGCATCCCATGGCACAAGAGTCACGCAAAGGGGTCAGCACTCTCAGGCATGGCTTCAGTGGGGTTTTTTTGCTTGTTTGGGTTTCTTGGATTTTCCTCTTATTTAGAATTTTCTCTGAAGCATACAGAGGTAATCTAGGGGACAAACTCTGCACTCAGTTACTCCAGGGCTGACTTAGCTCAAAATACCCAATTTTGAGTTCATCCAGAGTTAGACCAAGGTAAGTGAAGATTGAACGTGCCCCGACGCATTTAATATACACAGCCTCCTGTACGGTGTATATGTGTGTGCATACACCTGAAAATTTTATTCATGCAGAAGGAAAAGGCATTCAGTGGAGAAAATACGGAAGTTGTTAGATAACCATAAAATAAACACATTTGAGCTTTCATAACCTATTCAAGACCCACCAATTGTTCAGTTTTGCTCTCCCAAGTTTTAAGCAGGGGCTCTTAGTCTCCACATTATCCCTGTCTCCTGACTTGAACTCTTGACCAATATTGGCACAGATATAAAAAATAAACGATTAAGCAAGTAACTACTCTGAATATGTAGGAATAGTAGCTCTTGACATTCAACACTTTGCTTTTGGCTAAACCTTTGCTGTGTAAATAAATAAATGGTTTAGGTTATTCTGTGTTAAGAGATACAAAGATGAGTAATAGCCAATATTTTTGGTTCCCGAGTCCTAGAATTATACTGTTGGAATGAATTACTTTCCTGAAGTTTATGGTGTGACACATCATATGAGCAATTGCTGCTTCTCTCAATCGTTGCATTAAAATAGTTCAGGTTGGGCTAAAGCGTAGTGGAGCGGAGGTGAGGGGGAAGTGCAAGCACCACACTTCTCCACAGATCCTTGGAGGAGACTGTGACATTGCTTACAGAACCAAGCAGTTAAAACACCATCAGCAAATACAGGCACGTGTCATCACCCAAACAAAGGCATGCGTTGGACACACACGGGCGGAGGATTTTTGCCAGCTAGTGTTTTAGGAGGGTTTGTGAATCTGCAAGAGAGAGGCGGGGAGGGTGGAGCTGACTGGCACCAAACTGCAAAAAACCAGTCACAGCAAGTCCCTGAGAAAAAGCAAGAAAGGATAGTTTAAAGGACCAAATGTTGGCTGGAGGAAGCTGGGAGCCAGGGCTTGGGTTGCAAGATCACTGCTGCATCCACAGAAAACACATATCGCACCCTCTTTCTAAACAGTCATGCCTCAACACATAAAACTGCAAAAAACCCACAGAGGGTGGCTCATGCACATCCTATGCCTGAGCATAGCATCCATATGTCCATGCAAGAGGCACATTTCGTGGTGGGTACCTCTCCAGACCTGCTGCCCAACAGCACACTGAGCCCAGGGGAGCCAGTGATGGGCCTGCTGTGCCAGGCAGAAGGAACCTCCAGGTACTCAGTGGGCAGAAGTCAAAGTCATCTTCTCCCTCTCCTGCCCCCCACCTCGTCACTTCTGCTGGCTATTTATAACCCCAGCCCTGACATTTGGAAAAATCACAGGTCAAGAAGCAGTGCTTTTGTGAGTGATGAGAAAGCTGTTTGCTTACCCAGAGGACATGCAAAGGTCTATTCAGATCATTGCCTGACTGCTCGGTAGCAGTGTCATCTTGTCAGAGTGTGGCTCAGTCTTACTAAGACCATTTTTTGTTTTTTTTTGTTTTTTTTTTTTTTTTTTAATCTGGACCAACCCACTATAAATACTCCTTTGTGCTGGAAACCTGTGTTGAAAACTTGTATTTTTCAACTTCTGTTGTGCTTCAATAAGAAATCCAAGACACTGTATGCCTGCAGTGTACTGCTGATGGGAAACCAAGTGTTGGATACCGGAATGAAGCTGAACACAAAAACATAGTAACCGTGAGGGAGAGGGCAGATCCAAGCCTGCTGTGGAACCTATTTTCAACTACATACAACATTGATGGAAGGCAACTGGGTTACCGTTTTTCAGTTGGTTGTTTCCCCCGTCTCAAAGTATTATTCAAACAACAATTTTAGAGCAAAACCATCTATCTATCTATCTATCCCTCTACCTAGTTTTCCCTAGTGAATCTCAAGCTTTGATCAGTTAAGACACCTGAATAAAAACCAAGTAACAACCACATGACTAGCAGTGAGTTCAGTCCCACAGTACGTTAGCACTCAGGGAACCCAGGTCTGAGTTCAGCCTCAGCTTTCCTGCTTTCCCAGCTCAGATGTCTTTGCATAGGCTGTCTCTTGGCAGAAGGATGCACCTCAATGGCAGCAAACCCTCCTGCCTGCCGGGAAATGGGTTTTCTCAATGGCCTGTTTGCCAAGTCAAGGTCAAGAGGTCTTGAACAATACTCACGTCAGACACTTGCAACAACATCTAGAAGAACAGCTTCATAGTAATGGCCCCGCCTGGCAAATAATGTTATAACATGTCTAACCTCACAGAGAACAGAAGACTGCATGTGACCTTGCAAGATCAGGGTATAACGTTTTAAGGGCTTTAAGAGCTTTCGCCCCTTACCCGACCACTTGAATTGTTTCCTTCTGCAAATTCTCTCCTAACTTTAAATAAGGGGAAGGCAGTTCCTGCAGTCAGCTGCCAAAGGGAGCTCCAGCTGAACTGAGAGGAAACTGGTTTGAATAGGAATCCAGCAAGCACTGTGGGATTTGGCCAGGAGACCAACATAGCACAAGAGAAGCAACTTCAACAGCAGAACAACCCACCCCCCCCGCCTTTTCTTTTTTTTTTCCCCTTGTTGTTTTTTGGGTTTATTTCCCTCCTCTTTTTTCACCAGAGTCTGTTTCTGGCAGATCTGCTGAAGATGGTGCCAAGCCCGGCAGCAGTGCCGCTTCTCAGCACCGTCCTTGGCCATGGGAGGCCTGGCACACCCTGACCAGTCAGATTAAGTTCAGACCCAGGCTACAGGGTGCAGCTGAGGGGACAGTCCATGGGAAAGCCTGAGACTTGGTCTTCTGCACCTAGACCCACCAACCTTTATTATCTGGCTTAAGCTTAGCCAGGAGAATGAGACGAAGTGCCAGATCACATATATATTTCACAGCCATCCTTACAGCCAGCCCATCTCCAGCTCTTTTTTTGAAGTGGCCAAGAAGGGTCATGCAAGGAATTCATATTCTTTTCTTCCTCCCCTTCAGTGATAGCTGTCTGGCATCACTTGTAGATTGCTTTGTATCTTACCACTGTTCTCACCACAAAAATCTGAGCTTAGTTTTCAAAACTGGCTGGTGAATTTGGGTGGCCAATTCAAATCATATTAAACAGACCTAACTTTGAAGCCTGCACAATTGTCAGCACAGTCCTGAAAGGAATCTCTTTAAGGGCATCTCAATTTGGGCAACCAACCAACCAGGCGTATAACAAGTTGCTTGTCACAACTGAATCCAAGGATTAGAAAATGCCAACTTCATTCACTGGGCAGCATTTATTCTTTCTTTTAGCTGTTAAAGCTTAGGATATTTTACAGTACAGCAAAAGAGTAATTTTTTTTATATAGCAAGTTCCAATACCTTAAGAAATAAAGCATTAAAGAAAAGGATCATGCAGGCAAATGCATACCAGAAATGACTAAACTGTACACTTTCAGAAAGGACCACACATGTCCCACTCAGAGAGAAATCACAGTTCTTCCACTAGGACTGTCAGACACAGATGAGTCAAGACACCATTACAGAAAGACAAACTTAACTTCCACCATGTGACTAAACACAATGAAACCCTAAGAAAGGTAATATGCTCGATGTTAGGCTTTTGTCAAATTTCCTTGTGGCCCATACCACCCAATTCAGAGAAACTAACTGAATAGGCTTCCAGGGTGGCATTTTTAGTTGGACTCCCTTCAGCTGTCCTGCCTGACTTGCCAGTTCCCTCACAAATGTCACCAGTTCAAGAGCTGCTTTCAAAGGAAACCGCAGAACACTTCTGAGAGTATCACAAGAAGGTAACCACTTGCTAACCATTCAGCTTACAGCTTTGCCATTCACCTCAGGGAAGCCAACAATCGTCCAAACCCACAGCAGTATGTAAAGGCAGACTCTTCCACAGGAACAAGCCTTGTCCTAAGGCCTAGAAAATGGCCACCAGACACCTTTTATATTTGCCTTGTATGCTTGCTGCAAATGGAATAGTGTGGACAGAGGTTGAGTTAAACCTGTGTGTGCACAGAATCATGGAATGATATGGGGTTGGAAGGGACCTCTGGAATTCATCTAGTCCAACCTCACTGACAAAGCAGATCTACCTAGAACAGGCTGCACAGGAACGTGCCCAGGTGGGTTTTGAGCGTCTCCACAGAGACTCCACCACCTCTCTGGGCAGCCTGTTCCAGTGCTCTGCCACCCTCAAAGAGAAGAAGTTCCTCCTCATGTTTAGATGGAACTTCTTATGTACAAGTTTGTGCCCATTGCCTCTTGTCCTCTCACTGGGCACCACTGAAAAAAGACTTGCCCCTTCCCCTTGACACCCACCCTTTAAGCATTTATAGGTGTTGATCAGATCCCCCTCAGCCTTCTCTTCTCCAGACTAAAAAAACCCAAATTCCTCAGCCGTTCCTTGTAAGAGAGATGATCCAGACACCTAATCATCTTTGTGGTCTTCCGTTGTACCCTCTCCAGTATTTCACTGTCCTTGAACTGGGGAGTGCAGAACTGCACACAGTACTCCAGATGGGGCCTCACCAGGGCGAGTAGAGGGGCAGGAAAACCTTCCTCAGCCTGCTGGTCACACTCTTCTTGATGCACCCCAAGATGCCATTGGCCTTCTTGGACACAAGGGCACATTGCTGGCTCATGGTGCTTTTGCTGTCCACCAGGATTCCCATGTCTTTTTCCCCAGAGCTGCTCTCCCGCAGGTCAGCCTCCACCCTGTACTGGTGCAGGGGGTTATTCCTCCCCAGGTGCAGGACCCTACACTTGCCCTTGTTGAATTTCATCAGGTTCCTCTCTGCCCAACACTCCAGCCTGTCCAGGTCCAGTGCATATATGCACTGTGAAAAGAGTATGCAGTAGCTGTACAATTAGACACATATTGAGGTTTTGTGTTAAACAAGCAGTATCATTTCTTTGTTTCACACTTGAGGGGTGATGTTCAGTCTTTGATAGTTTTTGCATCTGCACTTTGTAGGACAGATGAATATATAGTTTTTCTTTTTTATTTGCTCTGACATTAGTAAAATCAGCCATCAAAAAAGGCAGAGAGGACTCACTGCTGTTAAAGTATTCTCTTTTATTCCAAGTCTCTGACAGTGTAAGCCAAGAGTTTTGAGCTTAGCAATGCATAAAACCAGCTGCTGTAGAGACAAGTACAGGATAAATGTCTCAGTAGGCGGGAGGCCACTCTCTCTGTTGGCAGACTAGGCACAGTCAGGAAAGCTTGAAATCAGCCCCTGAAGAAATATAAACTCTTCTAAATAAGAAAGTAGCTCTGACTATGCTCACTCAAATACTTCAGGTAGCTTGAAGGAAAAGAATCAAATGGCCAGGGGATAAAAAGAAAATCTTACCATTACCTACAACCCAAAGACAACAGTATCCAGCAATGCAGAAAAAGATTCAGGAGTACTTTAGATAAGCAAATGAACTTAAGCCCTCTTGATGCCACAGCCAACTTAAACATAATCCCTCAAAGCATAAGCCCGATGTATTTGTTAAAGTAAGAAAAGGTATTAATTACACCTGTCCAAGGCACTGGGGGCTATTATTAGATTACTGTATCCAGTTCTGGTGCCAGTAATTAAGAAAATGATATTAAAAATTTGGGAAGGGTTATGAAAATAGTTTCAGGAATAGTCTGAGGTCCAACAACTCTTTGTTGCAGTAACTGACTGAACCTCACAATATTTAATTAGGAGAATGTTAAGCACTGACTTGATGATTTGCCGCAAGTACCTACATGAGGAAAAGATTTCTGATAACAGAAAGCTCTTTAATCTATTAAAATAAAGATTAACTTCCCAAAAGGTAAATTGGGCAAACTCAGGCTACTATCACGATCCATGTTTTTTTAGGTGCAGTGAAGTAATGATAGAAACATCTTTATCGTACAGAGATAAATGTAGATCTTGAATTTTTCCTCTCTCTCTTGAGAGTTTGCAATAGCTCGACAAAACATTGATACAGATACTCCTGAAGAGAATACTAGGGCTCGTCTTCTGCGGGAAGTCAGGCTGAATGATTGCTGTGATCTCTTTGGGCTTCAGTTCCTGCACATATGCGGAGAGTTTCTGGTCCCTGCAGAGAGTGGCAGAGGACAAGGCACAACAAAGGAGGATGGGGGTTGACCTAGGCAAGACACTCTGGGAGCCATCAGCAGTCACATCAAGGGATGTAAATTTGTCAAGCTCTCCCTGACATCCTTGCTGGAGCTCCCCAGTGCAGAAGACATGAAGTGTCATGAGGAGTCATGCAAATATTGATGCTGCTGCAGACAGCCCAACTCACCCACGGATCTGCTGCCAACTGTATCAGCACAGTCAAATCGGTGTTCCCACGAGGAAACAGAGTTTTCTTACGTTGAAGCACCAGTGTTTGTAAGGACATACTATGGGCCTGCTCCCTCTATGTCAAGACCAAGAGAAGACCACATGAAAGTTTTAGGACTGTCAGTATTGCAAGGCTGTGTGCAGGGACTCCACACAGTGCGGCATTCCCCATATTTTTGTGGTTCTTCCTTCCCTTTCCTCTTACTTCAGTCAGGAAGGAAACAGAGTGGAGGTAATTGCTGATTTAACACACCATCAATGCCTTGTCTGTTGTGGTCCATTTCTATACAGCAGCTCAGCCTCACTGGAGGAGAGCCGGTCCCAGCAGTATTTCTCTTCAACACGCTTTTTATTTCACATTATATTTATGGGTAGCTTCATTCCATTCTTCAAGTGAAACTACTATAATCCTTTCCTGCACATACTTCTGCTCTGCTGTTTCCATAAAGCCAGCTGCCCTTTTCCCCCTCTCATCTTCTGCTTCATTCCCTTTTCAAACAGCTGAAAGACAGACATACTCTTAACTGCTAGCATCTCTGCCACTTGAAATGGCCAGATCTTTATAGTACAGTGACAAGCAGGAGATGGTTTTAAGACAAAGTGGGTGCCACAAATCTGTCCCTACCCAGCTGCTCTGAAAAGAAATGCCCACAAATTACATTTTTCCTTGGCACTCTCCATCCAAAGCAGCAGGATGGGCACAACCCACAGGTGCCACAGGGTCAGAGCACTGCCCAGGAGCCTAAGAAGGAATGACCTCTGTGCCTAAAGCACAGCCCCATCCACCAATTGTTGAGCGCGTCATGGAGGAGATCTGTCTTGCTTTGGCAGAAAGAAATCCATTCCAGTGACCTTCCAGTGCTCTGTCGGTTGACTAATTAATGGGGTAGCCATAACTGCATCCCCCAAGGCAGAGGAGCACATTTTTACCTCCCTGGCCTCTAAAGATATCTATATAAGTCAAGAGAGATTAGGCAGACACTGATGGAAGCAGTGGCGGCAGAAAGCCAGGCACAGAGATACATGAGGAGGTGCTGAAGAGGTTCCAAAAGAAATCCTTAAGAGCTTGTCAAAAACAGTCTCCAAGCTGGAGACATCCCCTGCAAGGAGAAAGGGTGTCTCTGAATGCCTGTGACAGATGAGTTTGCCTTGCCATTAACATGTAAAATATTTGTCAAGTATCACTTTCCAAATATTTGCTGTTTTTCAAAAAAGGGCTTTTCGACCCCCATTCATAAGGTAAGACTGACATGCTGAATCACTGCCCAGCACTGAAGAAAAAAA